>CATIWR010069537.1:0-16367 GCA_949677035.1 Omphalea diandra
CCCCCCCCCCCCCCCCCCCCCCCCCCCCCCCCCCCCCCCCCCCCCCCCCCCCCCCCCCCCCCCCCCCCCCCCCCCCCCCCCCCCCCCCCCCCCCCCCCCCCCCCCCCCCCCCCCCCCCCCCCCCCCCCGGTTGAATTGGTGACTGTTTTTAGAATTAAGAATGAGAGTTTAAGTGTTTAGAAGGTGAAGAAGAAAATGAGAAGAAATAACACAAAGGTTTGTAGTAGTTTGGGTATTAACAAACTCTACGTCCACTCCCCAATTCTTCACAATTAGGTATTTCACTCAACTAAACTGGTTTTTCTAAGCTCACACCAAACTTCTACAACTTGTGTTTATGGCTCACACAAAAAACCTTATACTTTGTGTTTTCTAGGCTCACATAACAACCTCTCTCAAGTGTTTTGTAGAGGCTCACATTTCAACCTCTTATAAGAGTTTTTAATCTAGGCTAACTCTCAACCTCTTACAATGGTTTTTATTGTTCACACCTAACAATCAATAACACATAAATGAAAATGAAAGATTGAGTAGCAAATTGGCAAAAGTTTGTTACAAATTAATGAATTCTCTTACATTTACATATGTTTGGTGGAGTATTTATAGTTCACATCCACCAAAGAGATGTTGCTCTAAAAGTATCCCCAAATCTCCAAGTTGTGCTAGGTAGATTTTGTATTAAATGTTTGTCAGGCAGAAGTCGCAGTATTTTATTTCCAATTTACACTTAGGAGCTAAAAATTAGCCCTAGTAATCCAAGAAGGAGGGGGGGAGGGGGGGGGGGGGGGGGGGGGTTGAATTGGTGGCAAATTTAGACTTTTGATTTTAGAGGAAGCACACAAGAATAAAAGATTTAGAGAAAGAGTAAGAGAAGAATGAACACAAGAATTTTATAGTGGTTCGGGTATTAACCAACCCTACATCCACTCCTCAATTCACCAATTGGGTATTTCACTCAATTTTTAATGTTTTACAAGCTCACACTTAACTTAGTGTTTAGGCTCACACCAAACCTTACAAGTGTTTTTCCCAAGGCTCACACTCAACCTAGTGTTTAGGCTCACACCAAACCTTATAAGTGTTTTCCAAGGCTCACACTCAACCTATATAAGAGTTTTACAACTAGGTTAACTCTTAAATCTAAACAAGAGTTTTTTATTTAAGGGCTCACTCTCAAAACCCTACACAAGGTGTTTGAAGCTCACACCAAATTATGTACAAAGAAATAAGAAATTAAAGTAGAGAATTAACTTTGCAAGAGTTTTGGCACTACCAATTATTCTTTTCTTGCATTTACATCAATTTGGTGGAGTATTTATAGCCCACATCCACTAAAAAGATGTTACTCTAAAACTATAAACAAATTTCTAAGATGTGCTAGGCAGATTCAACATTAAGTGCTTAACAGGTGGGAGTCGCAGTCGCTACTACCTTTTCACGGCGAATTTCTAATTGAGGTTGAAAATACCGTTTGTGTCTAACGACTAGTTCACCTGTAAGCTTTTAATTGGTCATCCAGGAAAATACAACCATTGTATTATGACTGCTAATAAAAGTCGTGGTCGCGATTATTCTTTGTACAGGGCTCGACTTAGGATGCAAATTCTTCTATTTGAAAGACAATCTTCTTCTTCTTCTTGAATAGCGGTTGCTACCCACAATGTTGCTCTCACGAATTTTTTTCTCCAACAGATACCTAGGACACTTGGCATGCTAATGATTATGGACTTGATTCCCTCTTCACTTTGCAAGTCGCAGTCGCGACTGAGGCATGACACATACCTCGAATTTGTCTGTGATTCAACCAAGTCTCCTTCAGTTGAGTCACGACTATGAATTTGCCCATGAATTCCTCTGACCTAGCTCCATCCATTATTATAGCAGTGTCGCAGTCGCGACTTAGGGGATACCAACTGCAAATTCTTCTATTCTTCTAAAAGATGGAGATTTTGACGTCCATTGAAGATAACTCTTATAAATTGTAAAAACAACACTTAAAATTGACTTTAGAACTTTCAATTTATATTGTCAAGATCAAAAGAGAGCTTTGACTTAGGTTTGAATAACCTAGTCTAACAATCTCCCCCTTTTTTATTTTGATAATCTAAATTAAATATGCAAATGATAAACAATCAATTATGCATGCTACTAAGAGAATGATGGTGAAGTCATAAATCTTTAAGTATGAAATTGGTCCCGCTCAATCCATACTCCCCTTTAGTTATTCTAAGATCATTTGTCAATTTTATCTCCCCTTTTTGTACGTTCCCCTTTTTGTATATTCAATCAATTATCTTTTCCCCTTTGTCAAGATCAAAAAGAGAGGAACAAGAGAGAATAAGAGAGAGAGTAGGGAATATGAGAGGGAATGACCACAAACTTGTCAATTGTATAAACTCAAACTATAATAGCAAACATAAGTAATTTTGCACAATTGATCACAATATGACATATAAGAAGATAAATGAATGAAACATAAATTGCATGAAAAAAAATGAAGTGATTTAACTCATCACACAATCAATCAAATCAAATCAAATATGTCAACATATAGATATATCAAGTAACAAAACTGCCCTAAATGTATGCATAAATATATTAAGTTAAAAACATAACGGATAAGAGATGTATTATAAGTTTAGTATCAGTGCCTTGATACAAAATAACTATTTGAAACTTTTATCCCTTTTTCATTAGCAATCTCCATTCACCTTTAGATTTTTCATGTTGAGAATTTGGTAAAGGAGTCCCCATCCTGCAATATCAAACACTTTGTTTTGGTACCCAAACATACTTAGGTCCTTAGGGGTTAGCCTTGGAAGGGTCCTCCAATTTGAGGTGTGCCTTCCTAATATGGCAAAATACATTGATATGCCCATATCTCATGCAATAATGACATAGAAGTTTACACTTATGAGTCTTTCTCCTATGCACAACCATAGTATGAGTATGAGGTTTTCCTATACTTAGGTTATGAGAGTGTATGCAAGTTTATGAGTGACCAGAAGTAGAAGAGAATTTTTTATGTTTGTATGGGTAAGCATGCTTCTTATTGTATATATAAGCATGATTTGCTCTTTGAGCCTTGGGTTGGTTTTTCCTTTGCCCTTAGGCATAGGTGGTTTAATACTAGGGGCACCTCTCTTCCCCATGACCTCAATACTTGAAGTTTGAGGTGTTGATGCTCTAATGAATGTAGTGGGTGAAGAAGTAGGTGAAGAGGCTTCATTAAAGCTTAAGCCATGCCTAACTAAAGGAGGTCTTTGAGATACAATAAGTGTATCCAAAGCTTCCTTCCCCTTATGAAATTTAGACATGGAATTTTCAAGTCTTATAACTTCATTCTTTAAAGAATCGTTTTCCTTTCTAAAGGAGTTAAGAGAGGATGAAGACTTAAAAAAACTCTCTAGTGACTTTTTGAGTTCTTCATTAAAAGTCCTCAACTCGCTTACAGGATCATTTAGGGATTTAAATTCATCCTCCAGTTTGGAACATTTTTTCTTGTAAGTTTTTATTTGTGACTTATATTTGTCACATCTCAAAGTGAGAGCTTTTAAAAACTCATCATCTATATCATCAAATGATCATAATCATCATAAGAGTGTGGAGAAGTATTTACCTCTTTAGAGGGGTTCTCTTAAGCCATGAAGTAAAAATTTTCTACTTGATCTCCATCTTTATCTTCATTACTTGAATCATCATCCCAAGTAGCCTTAAAGGACTTCTTTTTTTCTTTGTGATGATAGGAAGATGACTTTCTTTGAATTCTTCTTTCTCTTCTCCTTTTCATCAACTCTTTGGTCATTCTTGTTATTTTGGCAAGCTCTTTCTCTTCTTCATCACTTTTATTGGAGTCACTTGAGCTTAAATAATCTTCTTGAGCTTTGAAGGCCAAAGCTTTCTTTTCCTCTTTATGTCTTTGTTCTCTTAGCTTCTTCATCTCTTCATCTTTCTTGAAAGCCATCTCATGAGTGAGAAGCTTACCAATGAGGACATCGGTTGACACTTTCCCAATCTCAAGATAGGACTCTTGAATATTGTATACTCTTGCACCAAATTTATTTAATATAAGAGATTTTAGAATTTTAGTGCTTACCTTATAGTTGGTAATAGTCCTTCAAAACTTTTTCATGTTTGTGACAATAGATAGGAGTCTATTTGTCATTTTAGTGATGCTTTCATGGTCTTTCATCATAAAGAACTCCCACTCTATCACATACATCTCCAACCTGCTTGATTTCACAAGAGTTGTGCCCTCATGATAATTTTCTAGCGCTTTCCATATGGCATGTGCAGTTTGGCAATGTTGGACTCTTCCAGTTTCTTCTTTTGACATGGAGCTTAGAAGAATAGCCATTGCCCTCTTGTTCTTCCTATTTGCCTTCCTTTGTGCTCCACTCCATTCTTCTCTTATAATTGCCACCTTTACTCCTTTAACCATCTTTGTTGGAGGCTTCCACTCTTTAGTATATAATCCTATAAGTAGATGAGATCGCTATCAAGATAGATCTCCATTTTATAATTTCAAAGAGCATAATCATTGCCATCAAAGTGGGGATTAAGATGAGAGTGGACTTCTTCTTGTGCCATTGATCTTTTCTCACATAATTAAGGCTTGAATTGAAACCTGGCTTTAATACCAATTATTGGCCCTAGTGCACCAGAAAGAGGGGGTTGAATTGGTGGCGAATTTAGACTTTTGATTTTAAAGGAAGCACACAAGAATGAAAGATTTAGAGAAAGAGTAGAAGAAGAATGAACACAAGAATTTTATAGTGGTTCGGGAAATAACCAACCCTACATCCACTCTCCAATTCACCAATCGGGTATTTCACTCAATTTTTAGTGTTTTGCAAGCTCACACTCAACTTAGTGTTTAGGCTCACACCAAACCTTATAAGTGTTTTTCGCAAGGCTCATACTCAACCTAGTGTTTAGGCTTACACCAAAACTTACAAGTGTTTTCCAAGGCTCACACTCAACCTAAATAAGAGTTTTACAACTACGCTAACTCTTAAACCTAAACAAGAGTTTTCTACTCAAGGGCTCACTCTCAAACCCTACACAAGATGTTTGAAGGTCACACCAAACTATGTACAAAGAAATAAAGAATTAAAGTAGAGAATTAACTTTGCAAGAGTTTTGACACTACAAATTTTCTTCTCTTGCATTTATATTAATTTCGTGGAGTATTTATGGCCCACATCCACCAAAGAGATGTTACTCTAAAACTATAAACAAATCTCCAAGATATGCTAGGCATATTTAACATTAAATGCTTGATAGGAGGGAGTCGCGGTCACTGCTACCTTTTTGCGGTCGCGAATTTCCAATTGTGACTGAAAATACCGTTTGTGTCTAACGACTAGTCCACCTGTCAGCTTTTTATTGGTCATGTGGGAAAATATAGTCGTTGTGTTCTAACTGCTCATAAAAGTAGCGGTCGCGATTATTCTTTGTATAGGGCGTGACTTAGGATGCAAATTCTTTTGTTTGAAAGACAATCTTCTTCTTCTTAAATCGTGGTCGCTATCCATAATATTGCTCTCACAAATTTTATTCTCCAACGGATACCTGGGACACTTGACATGATATAATTGTGAACTTGATTCCCTCTTCAATCACTTTGTAAATCGCTGTAGCGATCGAGGCGTGACACATACCGCAAATTCGTTTGTGATTCAACTAAGTCTACTTCAACTGAGTCGTTGCTGCAAATTTGCTTGTAAATTCCTTTGACAAGCTCCATCCATTATTATAATGTGTCGCGATTGCGACTTATGGGATATCGACCGCAAATTCCTCTATTCTTCTAAAAGATAGAGATTTTGACTTCCATTGAAGATAACTTTTATAAACTATAAAAGAAACACTTAAAATTGATGTTAGAACTTTCAATCTATATTGTCAAGATCAAAAGAGAGCTTTGACTTAGGTTTGAATAACATAGTCTTACATTGTAGATGGTAGTTACATGGGAAGAAAGGAGAAATTGACTCTTAGGTTTTGTGCTCATATAAATCAATTGATCCATAAAATAGCAACCGGATTGGATGGGTTTATTTTTTACGAGACAGAAAAGGAAAGCAAGGTTATTTTGGGATACCTTTTTGTTACCATCACCTCTAGCATTAATAGAAAAGGTAATGATACGATGAAGTAACTAAAAAGGAAGGGTTTTAATGTGTTTGGCTAAAGAGGTTTTGGGATCATGGTTGGTCTTGATAAAAACTTCAGACCAAAACTCAGAGTAAATGACATCAAGTACGGAGATCATGAATGGAATTTTTTCTCTAACTTGAAGATTGAAAAGGTTGGACAATTGCTCAAAAGTGAAAAAGTAAGGATCTTCAAAAGCACGAAATACTAACCTGTATTATCAATTGAGGGATTTAGCTCTCTGACTTAGAGTTATAGTGCACATGAACTCTCTCACGATTTCTTTACATTCGGGCTCGTCCTGAAAGATGAATTTGTTCTATCCTAAATTGGAGAGAAACACATGGATCTCGTCTTTGATCCCTAGAGACTGTAGAAGAAAAGAAAAAAGGATTTTGTTTGGAAGGATGATCTTAGAGGCGTTTGCGTTATGGTGATCCTTTTCCTCTTTTGTAATCCCTTTCATTTGATGTAGAGCTAGTGGCACAGAGGGTTGGGCTACTGTTTTGCCTTTCTCTGCTCTTGAAGCTTCCTTAGGAGCCATTAGAGAGGGTAGGAACTTTTATAAATGTTTGAGAGTAGAAGAGAAGATAGATTGATTTAGTGTAGCAAGTAGTGATGAAAATCACTATTTAAGGGTTTATATAGGCATAAGAATGGTGTATAAATTACTAGAATGTGAATAATGAAAGGATGGAAATGGTTGGCGGTCAAATCAAATTAATGTGTGGCAGTTACTAGAATTCATAACCTCTAATTAAAAGTTGTGATCGTTAATTCTGAAATACATGAGTAACAGACAAAAATCCTTGGGAACTAGCACGTATAATAGTCAAAATTTTGAATTTTTGAGTGAATTTATGATGAAGATCAAAAGTCACAATCACCAATTGATAGTTGTCAACCGAGTAAAATGAACCTATAATTCACGATCGTGAGTCATGAAAGAGCGATCGTGAATTACATGGTAAGAAGGATAATAATTAAAAAGTAAAATTTGACGTTTAAACTTGTGATTCACTTAATATATTGATGCTTAATTTATGTAAATTGACATAGAAGAGCACAATTGCATTTAAAATTAAGACATACAAAGATAAATATCATAAACAACCAACACATAGCAATCGAACAAAAGATCAAACTTTTCACTTTAGGGAGTTTCTATCAAATATTCCCAATTCTCTCTTAATGAAGTTCAACCTTTCCTCATCGATAGGTTTAGTGAAAATATCCACAAGTTGATGATTTATGTCTATAAATTCTAACACAACATCACCATTTTGGACATGATCTCTAAGAAAATGATGTCTAATATCTATATATTTGCTCCTTGAATGTTAGATGGTGTTCTTAGTAAGATTAATTGCACTTGTGTTGTGACATTTAATGGGAATGTGATCAATAACTTTGTTGTAATCCTTCAATTGTTGTTTCATCCAAAGCACTTGGGTGCAATAATAACCTGCAACTACATATTCGACTTCGGCGGTGGATAAGGCAATCGAAACTTGCTTCTTGCTAAACCAAGACAGTAAACATTCTCCTATAAATTGGCAAGTTCCAGAAGTGCTCTTCCTATCTAAAAGACTACCAGCATAATCTGCATTCGAGTAACCTATAAGACTAAAAGATGAATCTCTAGGATACCATAATCCTAAATGTAATGTGTTATGCAAATATTTGAAAATTCTTTTGACAACATTCAAATGTGATTCTTTGGGACAAGATTGAAATCTAGCATACATACATACACTAAACATAATATCATGTCTATAAGTAGTAAGATAAAGTAGAGAATCGATCATACCTCGATATCTCTACTCATCAACTATCTTACCCGATTCGTCTTTGTCCAATTTGATGGTACCACTCATGGATGTTTTTGCTATTTTGCATCCATCCATGCCAAATTTCTTGAGTATGTCCTTTATGTATTTGGCTTGGTTGATGAAGATCCCTTCTTTGATTTGCTTGATTTGTAGACTAAGAAAAAACTTGAGCTCTCCTATCATGCTCATCTCAGATTTTCTAGTCAAACACTTAGCAAAATCCTCACATATAGATTTATTAGTAGCACCAAAAATGATATCATCAATATAAATTTGTATTGTTAGTGTATAATTTATGCCTTTTATAAATAAATTTGTGTCTACCTTTCTCTTTTCAAAATCATTTTTCAAAAGAAAAGAGCTAAGCATTTCATTCCAAGCTCTTGGAGCTTGTTTCAACCTATATAAGACTCTATTCAATTTAAAAACATAATTTGGAAAACTATGTGATTAAAACCAAAAGTTTGTTCAACATAAACTTCCTCCTTAATAATATCATTTAGAAAAACACTCTTGACATCCATTTGAAATAATTTAAAATTCATATGACATGCATAAGCTGAAAGAATCCTAATAGCCTCTAACCTTGCAACGGGGCCATAGGTTTCATCATAGTCTATTCCTTCATCTTGGCTATAACTTTTGCAGCCAATCTAGCCTTATTCCTAATGATGAATCCTTACTCATCTAACTTGTTCCTGAACACCCATTTGTAACCTACAATTGGGTGTTCCTTAGGCCTATAAACAAGTTCCCACACATTGTTTCTCTCAAATTGGTTGAGTTTCTCTTGCATAGCAATCACCTAACTCTCATCATCAAGAGCCTCATTAATAGATTTTGGCTAAAATTGAGAAACAAAAGTTAGATTATTATCTAAAATGTTAAGTTGAGATCTAGTAATTACACCCTTTGAAGTATCACCAATGATTAAATCATTGGGTGATACTTGGAGATTCTCCAATCTTTAGGTAGATCTTGACTTGGCAATTCTTCTTATTGATGTTGAGGATCCTTGTCTACTCTTGATGACTTGTCCTTATCCTTATCTTTGTCTTCCTTACTTGTAATGTGTTTTAATTCTAAATTTTTCAAAATCACTTACAAGATCATCAACAAAAGTATATTTTTCAAGTTCAAGCTTACTAAATTCATCAAATACAACATTCATAGACTCTTCAACTATCATAAAACTTTTGTTAAAGACTCTATAGCCTTGCTAGAGGTGGAATAACCTAAGATTATACCCTCATTAGTTTTTGAGTCAAATTTTCCAAGATTATCCTTGGTATTCAATATATAGCACTTGCATCCAAATACTCTTAGTTATGATATCTTAGGTGTTCTACCATTCCATAGCTCATAATATGTTTTATTGAGAATGGGTCTTTTAAAAACTTTATTTGCAATATAACATGAAGTATTAATGGCTTCACCCCAAAAGTAATTTGGCAAGGAATACTTATTGAGCATAGTTCTGGTCATCTCTACTAGTGTTCAATTTTTTCTCTCTACAACACCATTTTGTTGTGGTGTTCTATGAGTTGAAAAGTTATGAAAAATCTCATTCTCTAAGTAATAAGATTCAAAATACTCATTTTGAAAATCCTTTCCATGGTCACTTCTTATAGAGGAAATGAAGTAACCCTTTTCGTTTTGAATTCTTTTTGCAAAACTTTTAAAATCATCAAAAGTATCATATTTATGAGCTAAAAAGGATACCCAAGTAAACTTTGAGTAATCATTAACTAAGACTAGTGCATAATATTTTCCACCTAATCTAGCACTCCTGGTAAGTCCTATCAAGTCCATATGAATTAATTGAAGAGGTTTAGATGAACTTACAATTTTCTTTGCTTTAAAGGAGGATTGATGTTGCTTCCTCATTTGGCAAGGACCATGTGTCTTGTCTCCAGAAAACTTTAGCTTAGGAAGACCTTCAACTAGCTTTCCTTTTGATAAGCTTTGCAATAGATCCATGCTAGCATGTCCAAGCCTTCTATGCCATAGCTAAACTTCATTACTAAGAGACATAAGACACATAAGAGATGGGTTAGCCAAATTGTCTAAGTCAATTAAGTAGGTATTGCCTTTCCTTTCTCCCTTCAAAACTACTTTTTTATCCACTAATATGGTAACTTGGCATTCTCTAGAATCAAAAGTGACTTTATTACCTTTGTCACGTAATTGACTTACACTAAGCAAATTATGTTGCAAGCCATCAACTAGCAAAGCATCATTAATTAAAGAGTAACCATTCTTACCAATGGTTCTAATTCCAATTACCTTACCTTTGGCATTGTTACCAAATATGACATTGCCACCTTCTTTTTCCTTTAAGGTCATAAATAGCTTCCTATTGCTTGTCATGTGCTTTGAACATCCACTATCCACATGCGAATCGTTTCATTCATTGGTGGCTGCCAAACACCCTTACACAATACAAATAAATAATCTTTTCTTTGGTACCAAGCATACTTGGGTCCTAAGGGGTTAGGTTTTGAAGGATCCTCCAATTTGAGGTGTGCCTTCCTAATGTAACAAAAAATATTTATGTGTCCATACTTCATGCAATAATGGCATTAGAGTTTAGACCTATGTGTCGTCCTCCTATGCAATACCTTTGTATGAGTGGGAGGTTTTGTCATACCATATGATATGTGTGAGAGCATGGACATGCATGAATGAGTGTAAGTGTGTATTTTTTATGTGTGTGTGAATTATCATGCCTTTTGTTGTACATATAAGCATGATTGGCCTTTTTAGAAATAGGCCTTGAGCCTTATTGCACTTTCCCTTTGCCCTTAGGCATTGAGGGTTTAGTGTTTTGTGCACTTTTCTTTCCAACAACCTCAATACTTGAAGTTTAAGATGTTAAGGCTCTAATGAATGTAGTGGATGGAGATGTAAAAGAAGAGGCTCCATTAAAGCCTAGACCATGCCTAATCAAAAGAGGTCTTTGTGATTTAATGTGTATCCAAAACTTTCTTACCCTTATAAAACTTAGAGAGAAAGCTTTTAAGCTCAATGACTTCTCCTTTCAAAGAGTCATTCTCTTTTCTTAATGAACTAGAGATGAAGATGATTTGGAAAGATTTTCCATTGACTTCTTGAGTTCTTCATTTGAAGCTCTCAATTCACTTATAAAGCTATTAAGGGATTTGAATTCATCCTCTAATTTATTGCACTTCTTATTATAAGTTTTCATTTGTGACTTATATTTATCACATTTTATAGTGAGAGCTTCTAAAAGCTCATCATCTACATTATCTAAATCATCATATTCAGAATAAGAATGAGGTGAAAAGCTTACCTCATTAGGAGAGTCCTCTTGAGCCATGAAGCATATGTTAGCAATCTCTTCTTCATCATCATCTTCACTTGAGCTATCATCCCAAGTGGCTTTGAAGCTCTTCCTCTTCTCTTTGTCCCTTTTCTTCTTCCTATTTAGCTTGGGGAAATCATACTTAATGTGACCTTGCTTACCACACTCATAGTAAGTGACATTGTTTGATCTCTCTTTGGGAGTTGGAGTTATTTTCTTAAAGTTCCTTCTTTCTTTTCTTCTTCTAATCAGCTCCTTGGTCCTTCTAGAAAGTATTGTAAGTTCCTCCTACTCCTTATCACTCTCCTCTTCACTTATAGTTACTTTCACTTCCCTTTCCTTAGATGTGGACTTGAGTGCCAAGGTCTTCCTTTCTTATTTTTTAGATTTTTCTCCATGACCCCTCATTTTCTTCATTTCCTCATCTTTCTTTATGGTAAACTCATGAGTTAAGAGTTTTCCTATCAAGACATTCATTGGCACCTTTCCTATTTTCAGGTTGAACTCTTGGATACTACACACTCTAGCACTAAATTTCTCAAGAGGTAAAGTTTTCAGAATTTTAGAATTTACCTCATGATTGGTGAGGACTCTACCAAACTTCTTCATGTTGATGAAAATAGCTAGGAGCCAATTTATCATATATGTTATGCTATCTTCCTCCTTCATCATGAATAGCTCCCACTCTGTCACGTACATCTCAAGTCGGTTGGATTTCACTAAGGTGGTGCCCTCATAATAGTTCTTCAATGCTTTCCAAATACCATGAGCAGTTTGGCAATGTTGAACCCTTCCAATTTCTTCTCTTGAGAGAGAACTTAGTAGGATTACCATGGCTCTTTTAATTTTTCCATTGGATCTTCTATGTGCTTCAACCCATTCTTTTCTAGGGATTAACTCCTTACTCCCATCCATAACTTTAGTGGGTGGCATCCACTTTTTAGCAATAATATCCCATAGATCCACCATATTAGTATTTAAATAGATCTTCATCCTATACTTTCAGTGAGTATAGTCTGCTCCATCAAAATAGGGCTTGAAGTAGGTGTGGATTCCTTCTTGTGCCATGACCTTTACTCACACAATTAAGGTTTTTAGTGAGACTTGGCTCTGATACCACTTGTTGGTCTAGTGCACCAAGAAGGGGGTTGAATTGGTGGCTATGTTTAGAATTAAGAATGAGAGTTTAAGTGTTTAGAAGGTGAAGAAGAAGATGAGAAGAAATAACACAAAGGTTTGTAGTGGTTCGGGCATTAATAAACCCTACATCTACTCCTCAATTCTTCACAATTAGGTACTTCACTAAACTAAACTGGTGTTTCTAAGCTCACACCAAACTTTTACAACTTGTGTTTATGACTCATATTAAAAACCTTACAACTTGTGTTTTCTAGGCTCACATAATAATCTCTCTCAAGTGTTTTGTATACACTTCAACCTTTTATAAGAGTTTTGAATCTAGGCTAACTCTCAACCTCTTACAATGGTATTTATTACTCATAACTAACAATCAATAACACATAAATGAGAATGAAAGATTGAGTAGCAAATTGGTAAGAGTTTGGTTACAAATTAATGAATTCTCTTGCATTTACATCTTATTGGTGGAGAATTTATAGTTCACATCCACCAAAGAGATGTTATCTAAAACTATCCCAAATCTCCAAGTTTTGCTAGGTAGAATTTTACATTAAATGCTTGTTAGGTGGAAGTTGTGTTCACTACTACCATTTTGTGATCGCGAATTTCCAATTTGCATTGAGGAGCTAGAAATTGCGGCAAATAACCCTATTTTGTGTCTAATGGCTAATCCACATGTCAGTTGTCCAAGAAATGTAGTCATTGTGTTCTACCAACTTATTAAAAGTTGCGATCGCGAGATCACTATGTCTTGGGTGCAACTAAAATAATGAATTCCTTTATTTGGTGAGGGAACTATAACTCCTTGAGTAACGGTCGCTACTAATAATTCGCCCTCGCTATTTTTGATCTTCAACGGTTACTTAGGACACTTAGCATGTTGTGGCTGTGGCTTTGGTTCCTTCCTTTATCACTATGAAAGTCGCAGTTGTGAATCTAGATCCGATACCCACTACGAATTCCTTTGTGACTCAAGCTCACTTCCTTCAGCTAAGTCGTAGCTGCAAATTCGCCCATGAATTCCTCTAGCCTAACTTCATCCATCCTTATGACTGATTCACGATCATGATTTAGGATATAGACACCATGAATTTGGACGAACTTCTCAAGGTTGGAGATTTTGAATTCTATCCAACTTCTAATGAAAAAATCAACTTATAATCTACAAAACAACACTTAATAAAAGTATTAGAACTAATCAATCTCTATTATCAAGATCAAAAGAGGTTCATGACTTAGGTTTAACCAACCTAATCCAACAAGAATTACTTATTTTGATATTCTTATATATTAAAATTAATTTAATATAAAAAGTATTTATAATGAATTTTATTTTTTGTCAAATAAACTATTAAGAACTAGATATTATTGTCATATTATACTGATTAATTATAAAATAAGATATTGTAGAAACATAGATGATTTGGAATAGAAACTCTAATTATTTTGGGTTACGAGAGGGGGGGAGGCAATAAGTTAAATTATTTGATAAGTTAAATGTCACCACCCCAATAACTATTAATTTATATATATATATATTACATGTTTGATATTTATTTGATTTTGTCAGGAATATCTATGGCATTAATTTGTTTATATTTATTTTTTATTATAGAAGTATTTTTTCTACTATTTCTTTTCCATTTTAATTCATGTATATTAAATAAATTTTTTTGCTATAAATGGATAGGGAACATAATGGAGATAATCACTTGCAAGAAAATATAGAGAATGCTAGTAAATATTAATGTTTCTGGTGTCATACAAGACTTACATTTATGGAAAAATGTCATGAGTAATTGACAATATCAGAGAATTTAGGTTGTTGTGCAATTACTTTGTTATATTGTGTATCTTGTACACTTATTAGACATACAAGCTCTAGTTGTGAAGCATCCCTTGAGAAATATGGTTGCTTAAAAAGACATAACTCGACAAAAATTAATGGCTCATCTTACTACAAATGAGAGAGCTTGTAAAAATATTAAATGTATGAGCCCTAATGCATTTGCCTTATTATGTGACAAGTTGAGAAGGATCGATACTTTGAAAGATTATAGATGTGCAATAGTTGAAGAGCAAGTAGCCAAATTTCTACATGTTGTAGGCCAAAATTTTCACACTCGAGCATTAGGATTTTACTTCTAATGTTTCAGGGAGACAATTAGTCACTATTTTCATAATGTTTTAAGGGCTATTATAAAGCTAGAAAGTAAAATCCTTAAACAACCTACTGGAGCTGAAGTTCAGCCTCAAATTTTGAATAGTAATAGATTTTATCCTTATTTCATGGTATGATACATAAGTACTACGAAATTACATATATTCTTCTAATATAATTATCATCTATACATATATAGATGAATCCATTTATACATGCAGGATTGTGTTGGTGCTATAAATGGGACACATATTCATGTCAAAGTACTAAGGGAGCAAGCTTTTAGATTTTGTGGGACAAAAGAATGGCCAACACAAAATGTCTTAGTCATTTGTTCTTTTGATATGAAATTCACTTATGTGTTGTCTAGTTGTGAAGGAACAACATTTGATTCAAGAATCCTTAAAAATGCACTAAGTAGGGAAGATGAACTTATAGTTCCTGAGGGTAAGTATAAATAAATAGGAATTTACTTTTAGTATATATGTTATACAACATGCATTAATTTATTTTTCTCTTTGTTAGGAAAATTTTATGTAGCAAAAGCAGGATTCCCTTTATGGAATATAGAGGTGTTCGTTATCACTTAAAAGAGTACTCTAGACGTGGTCCTAAGAATGCCAAAGAATTATTCAATTATCGACATGTTTCACTTTGCATTGTCATTGAAAGAGCTTTTGGTGTTGCGAAGAAAAGATTTCTGATTATAGCTAGTGGCACTGAACCCTGTTATTCATTAGAAATCACGAATGAGATTATATTAGCATGCTTTATACTCTACAACTTTTTGATGGATGTAGATCTTGATGAAAATTTAATTGTTGAAGTTGATATGAAACTTCAACAAGCAGAGGATAGTAATTTTGTACTTAGGGGTGGAGTAGCTACAAATGTTGATTCTAGGGTAGGATAACTAATAAGAAATGACATAGCACAATATATGTGGATGGACTATTAATTATCTTTGTGAGTTAACTATTGACATTATGTAACATTTGTAACTTTGAAATTTTAAGTTGTAATATTGGATTATGCATTGGATGATTTCTTTAATTTTATTTGGTATGTTTGTTATTATATATTCAAAAATTTTTTATGTTTGTTTAAATATATTTGATAACAAGTAGATATTAGTATTTGTACTTTATTATATATTAAAAAATTTAAGTTGTACATATTCAAAATGCCAAGGAGAAATTTTTTTTCAAATGGTGCAAGTACTAGTGTAGGTGGAGATAATGTGGTTTGGAGCCATGAAATGAATGATGTGTTGATAAATGCTATGTTGGATGAAGAACGTGGAGGAAATCGACCTAACAGAACTTGGAGTAGTATGACTTTTGACAATTTGTTGCAGGTGTTGAGGAATGCATTTGGCCCAACTATTCACAAAACAAATATTAAAAATAGAATTAAGACATTAAAGAAAACTTTTGTTGAATGCAAATATTTGTTTCATGGACTTAGTGGATTTGCATGGAATTCTAAAACTAAGATGTTTGATATTGAATTTGATATTTAGAACTAGTTGATTGAGGTAAATATTTTTACTACTATATATATATATATTATACACACACACACACACTTACATTAATAAATAACACAAATGCTAAACTCATATATGAACAAATAAATAACAATAATATATATATTACATTAATTAAAATACAAGTGGTAAACTCATATAACAACAATATATATATATATATATATATATATATATATATATATATATATATATATATAT
>CATIWR010069538.1:0-21491 GCA_949677035.1 Omphalea diandra
AAAAAACCCCGTTTGTGTCTAATAGCTAGTCTACGTGTCAGCTCCTCATTACTCCATCAAGAAAATATATTCGTTACTTTCTAGCTGCCCATAAAAGTAGTGGTCACGATCAGTCCTTGTATAGGGTGTGATAGAGACGCAAATTCTTCTATTTGAAGGAGAATTTTCATCTTCATGAATCGCGGTTGCTACCCACAATGTCACCCTCGCGAATTTTGTTCTTCAACGGATACCTGGGATGCTTGGCATGCTGTGGTTGTGGACTTGGTTCCCTTTTCAGTCACTATGAAGATCAGGGTCGCAACTGAGGCGCGACATTGACTGTGAATTTGTTTGTAACTTTGACACTCCCATCTTTAGATGAGTCGCTGCAGCAACGATGCTCGCAAATCCATCTGACCTAGTTTCACCGTGTCTTGCGCTATATAGCAGTCGCAAATTACAAATCATTGACCGCGAATTTGGATGAACATTGCCTTCTTGAAGATTATGAAATCCATCCCACTTCCAATTTAAGGTCTAACTTAATTATGCAAAACAACACTTAATGGAAACATTATAATTGATCAATCTCCTTTGTCAAGATCAAAAAAGGTCCAAGACTTAGTGTTAACCAACCTAGTCCAACATGAATAAAATGATATGTACATGTCTAAGGTTAATATAATGTAAAATGAGTATGATGCATGATTAAAGAAAATGATGTCAAGGCATACTAGGATTTGTCGCCCATATAAGAAAAATTTTGAATGCTTATGACAATGAAAAGAATATTATAGCTAGAATGACCTTAAGTAAACCCTTAATCCTAAGATTCTTCAAATGGAAGAGTTTATGCTTAATCATATGTATATAATAAAAGTAAGAAAAGGTAATGATAATAAGGAATTGGTTGGTGAGTCTAGACTCATCCAATTATGACATGATATGAAATAAATTAAAAGCAATAACATAATGTAAGAAAGTGTTTTTATGAAATGTTGGAGATTTAGCTTAGCTTAAATCCTTATCCACTATTTGCATTATCCTAATAGTAAAGTAAAACATGAAAGCTAAAATGTTTATGGGCTAATAAGTATAAGTTTAGGATCCAAGGTCTGGACTGAGTGGTGGATGAGGCAAACTAAGAAGGGGTGAATTCGGTTGTAAATAAAAACACAAACAACTAAATAAAATATTGTAGAAGCAACAAACACAAATTGAACACAAAGATTTTATTATGGTTCGACAACTTGCCTACTCCATTCCCTAAGATTTCACTTAGGCCTTTCTATTTCTTTTTCAAGGATCAAGAAAAACCTTCCCTTTTACTTGCTTAAGGATAACCTTTCCTTTACAAGCTTAGGAAGAACCTTCCCCTTGGTATTTTTCTAGGCACACTACTAACCTTTACAACCACTAGCAAGGAAAGATTTAAGTAGCGTCTATGCCTCTCAAATTAGACAGCTAATACTCTATTAGTGCTCAAGAAAACCTCTTCTCAAAAAGAGTAACAAAAACAATCTCACTCTAGCTAAATGCAAAGCAACACCATAAAAAGTTTACACAAAGAATTACAAAGATGTTCACACTTATTCCCAACATTTTCTAACCTTTCTAGACTTCAAAAATACTTTTTATATAGCCAAGCTCCAAAACTAGCTGTTGGAACAGCTGATATTATGTCTGACAATGTTTATGTAAAACAACCATTAGAGGTGACAACATCCATTGTTCTTCATCAACCCCCATTGAACTTGTAATGGTTACTTCCAATGCCAATTGAATGTCTATCAACTTAAGTTGACATTGACTATAATGCCTATTGGAGCAAGAATAATGTATGTTGGAGTAAGAACAATACTTGTTAGAGTAAGAACAATACCTATTAGAGCATAAACAATGTATGTTAATCATTTTCAGAAGGCTTAAACTTTGTGCTATGTTTTTCAAACTTTGCACAGTTGGTTGACACACCTGTTAAGCAATTTACAAAGCCTGTTGGAAACTCCTTCAATGTCTGTTGAGAAGAGATAATGCTCATTTCGAGTTCCATAAGGTTTAACTCAAGTTTAGACACTTTTTCGACACTTGTTACAAATATGCAATGCCTGTTGCTAGCTCAAATCAATGCCCATTGCCAAACTTCAACATTCACAGTGAGGTCCAGCACAACTCAACCTAGAGTACTTTTCTAATGCTTGTTGCAAAGGGATAATGCCTGTTATGAGATCTAGAAGACTTTAACAAAATTGTAGCATCCAATCAACATTCGTTGCTCAGCCTTTAATGTCGGTTGAATGGTCTAGCACCCATTTAACTTGTTCTAGTCCTTTAAAATTTATGGGGTCTTAGTGTCACCTGTTCTCCAAACATTTTCCCCCTAGCATTTATAACAAACTCCCCTTTTGACGTTCGTTGGGTCTATCCAAATCATCCCAAAACACTAAAGTACAAACGTTAAAACTTCTCTTAACATTGTTATAGTTTTGTTATCCTTTTAAACCATAGTATTGTTATCATTCAAAACACATCATTGAAAGTAAAGGAGTGAGTCCAATGCCTTGGGGTTACATATTCTCCAAACATTCTTCCTTTTATTAGCCTTCACAATAATCTGCCTCTTAGCATTCATAACAATCTCCCCATTTTTAAATGATGACAAAACCAAGATGTTTTGATACCAAAAATACAAAATGTAAACACATAAAGGAAACCAAATGTTAAAACACAAAACTACAAATAAGATACCAACCAAAATACATACCAATCAAAATATCCACATAAGGTTTGATACCAATAATTGAAATATCCACACAAGGCTTGATACCAAATATGCTACTAAATATGCCATATAAGATACCAAATGTTATACCACATAAGTTATATGTTAAAAAAATATATGACACATAGTGCTAGGCTATGCAAATAAGTGATACCAAACAAAACAATCAAATCATCTACAAAAATTCTTCCTCTTTTTGTCATCATGTCAAAAAGATGTACAAAAATTCTCACCTTAAAAAAAAATGTTCTCCCCCTTACAAACATATAAACATTCTCTTCCTAAAATCGAGACAAAGTTCCTTAAATAAAACAAGGAAAACATGATGATACCAAAATTACAAAACAAACAACAAAGGAAAAGTCCCTCTATCTTTATGCTTCCTTCTAATAAATCTCCCAAGATATTTAAACACAAATTCAATTGACAAAACTTGGGATTACATGTTCTCTTCACAAATTAAGGAAAATAAGAAAGAAAAGATAGTTGCTAGAGTTTCCTAAAATAAAAACTCAAACTAATACCAATGTTGGTTTATTAAACAAACTCCCCCTCAGTAAAAGCATGCTGAACAAAACAAAAGGAGGGATAGAGATACTTTACAGTTAATGATACCATCTAACACCAATTATTGTATTTTCGAATTAATGCCAATTATTGAATTCTCTAAATATACAAATCTTTTTCAAAAGAAACTTCAGCTCTTCTTCAAATTCTATCGATTCATTCACTATTTATTTTTACATTTTGAGCAGAGGGTGAGGAGCTTCCAAACTTACAAAATTAAACTTTCTTTGTTACTCATTTTCTCTTGGGTCCATAGGGGGTTAACAACATAAATTTGCTCATATGTTAACCTAGCATAACAAAATATGCTTTATGGCCATAATTTCCACAATAACATCATTGGCTAACTAATTCTTTCTTTAGATCATTTATAGAGCATAAGTGAGGTCGCTTCTTAAACGATTGGTGTCTAACACATAAAGGAACCTTCGCATTCTTGACATGCTTAGTTCCATAAATGAAGGCATGATTTGCCTTTGGCCTATAAGAGTGAGGGTATGAGTGTGAGTGAGAGTAGCTATGATCATGCACAAGTGACGTTTGAATATGCATCCTAAAATGAGTGTGATCATGTGCAATTTTTCTTTTAGGTGTAGAGTGTAGCACATTTTGCCACTTTGGCTTATAAAATGCATACATATAAGTATGATTAGCCTTTTGCCTAGGCTTTTTAGTGTATGCATGTGCTAGTGTAGTGTTTTTAGGCTTTGCATTTACATTAGCCTTTTGTGAAGAGCTTTGTGATTCAACACCTTAGAGACTAGGTGTTCTAATAAGTGATGCTCTAACAAACACACATTTAGAAGTTGAGGAAGAGGCATGATTACATCCAATGTCATGTTTCACACTAGTATCTCTTTGAGAGCCCAAAAGTAAATCTAATTTTTCTTTTCCTTTTGTAAAATTTGAAAGAGAGTTTTTCAAATCCAAGATCTCATGTTTAAAACAATCATTTTACTTAGAAAGAGTTTCATAAAATTTATTTTTTAGAGTTCAACTCTTCAATTTCCTTTTTTAAAGCATTAATTTTCATTTTCAATAATTCTCTTTCATTTGAATCTAAGAAAAGTTCTTTGAAAGTAATTCCACATTTTCTTTTCTCAACCATTCAACTTCTTTAAGAAGCTCATCTTTAATTTTAGAAATGAATGAAATTTCATTTTTCAAATTTCCATTTTTTATCTCTCAAAATCTTATTTCTATAAAAAGATTTATCCAAATCATTATTTGTTGATTTTAGGTCTCTATAAGATTTTCCACTATGAACATCTCATTGATATCATCAACAAATTCACATACCTTATTTGATTAATCCTCCATGACCATTAGACATCTAACTTTCACTTTCCTTTTGTCTTTCTTCTTTTTTATCCTTTTATTGCAGGAGAATTCATCATTACTTATGGATGTAGAATTCATTAAGCTCCTTCTTTCCTCTTGATGTTGATCTTCTAGCTTCATGGATATTTTGCTTCCTCTGGTTTGAGTTAGTCCATTTTTTAGAAAGCTTCCATAGTAGGTTAGGCTCTTATACCAAATATTAGACTGAGTGGTAGATGAAGCAACCCAATAGGGGGTGAACTGGGTTGTAAATAGAAAAACAAACAACTAAATCAAATATTGCAGAAGCAATAAACATAAATCAAACACATAGTTGTTATAGTGATTTGGTAACTTGCCTAGTTCACCCCCTAAGCTTTCACTTATGCCTTTCTATTTCTTCTTCAAGGCTCAAGAAAAACCTTTCCTTTTCTTAGCTAAGGAAGAACCTTCCCTTTTACAAGCTGAAGGATAACCTTTCCTTTTATAGGCTTAAGAAGAACCTACCCTTTGGTATTTTTCTAGGCACAATACCAACCTTTACAGCTGCTAACAAGGAAAGATCTGAGCAATGTTTATGCCTCTCAAATCAAGCAACTAATACTCTATTAGTGCTTAAGAAAATATACTCTCAAAAAGAGTAACAAAAATAATATCACTCTACCTAAATACAAAGCAACACCAAAGGTTTACATAAAGATTTACGAAGATGTTCACACTTGTTCACAATGTTTTCTAACCTTTCTAGACTTCCAAAAATACTCCTTATATAGCCAAGCTCCAAAAGTAGCCATTAGAATAGTAAATGTTATGTCAGACAACTTTTATACAAAACTAGTCATTAAAGGTGACAATACCCATTGTTCTTCAGCAACCCCTATTGGACTAGGTTGGTTAAACTTATGTCATAAGCCTCTTTTGATCTTAACAATAGAGATTGATCAGTTCTAATGCTTTAATTAAGTGTTATTTTATAGATTATAAGATTTATTTTCATTAAAAGTTAGATGGAAATCAAAATATCTATCTTTTAGAAGAACATCCAAATTCACGGTCGGTATCCTATAAATCCTGATCGTGACATTGCTATTAGGATGGATAGAGCTAGGCCAGAGGAATTTACAGTTGTGACTCAGCCAAAGGAGCATTAATTGTTTCACAAAGTAATTCATGATGGCATTCGCATTCGAGGTCGTGACCATAAATTTCATAGTGACAAAGAAGGGAACCAAAGCCACAATCACAACATGCCAAGTGTCCAAGGCAACTGTTGAAAATCAAAAATCATAAGGGCAAAGATTTGGTTGCAACTGTGACTTAAGAAGTTGTAGTTTCCTCACCAAACAGTGGAATTTGCACTCTCAGTCGTGCCCAAGACAAAGTTAACTCATGACCGTGACTTTTAAGTAATTGGTTGAACACAACGAGTACATTTGTTGGACAACCAATGGGTGAAGGACGTGTAGACCAACCATTAGACACAAAATGATGTTCTCTACCACTATTTCTAGCTCCTTAGTGCAAATTAGAAATTTGTGAATTTGGTGGAGTATTTATAGCCCACATCCATAAAAAAATGTTACTAAAAAACTATCCCAAAATCTTGAAGTTGTGCAAATTAGAAATTTATGAAGCGACTTGCACTTGACAAGCATTTAATGCAAAATATGCCTTACACAACTTAGAGATTTTGGGATAGATTTTTAGTAATGTCTCTTTCATGGATGGGAGCTATAAATACTCTACCAAACTAATGTCATTGCAAGAAAATTCAATTAATTCTAACCAAACTCTTGCCAATTTGCTACTCATTCTTTTACTCTTCTTTATGTGTTGTTGATTGTTTGGTGTGAGCAATAAACACCTTTGTAAGTAGGTTGAGAGTTAGCCTAAATTCTAAAACTCTTGTAAGAGACTGAAGTGTGAGCCTATCCAAAACACTTGTGAGAGGTTTTCTAAAACACAAAGTGTAAGGGTTTTGTATGAGCCATCTATCCAAAACACTTATGAAAGGTTTTCTAAAACACAAAGTGTAAGGGTTTTGTATGAGCCATCTATCTGAAACACTTGTGAAAGGTTTTCTAAAACACAAAGTGTAAGGGTTTTGTATCAGCCATCTATCCAAAACAATTGTGAGAGGTTTTCTAAAACACAAAGTGTAAGGGTTTTGTATGAGCCATAAAACACAAGTTGTATAAATTGGGTGTGAACTTGAAAACACCATTTTAGTTTAGTGAATACCCAATTGTAAAGAATTGGGGAGTGGACATAGGGTTTATTAACACCCAAACCATTATAAACTTCTTATGTTCATTTGTCTTTTCTCCTTCTTATCCTAAACACTCTAATCTCCTTTTTAATTTTTAATAAACCACTAATTCAACCCCCTTTCTTAGTGCACTAGGCCAACAAGTGGTATCAGAGCCAAGTCTTACTCTAAAGCTTAATTGTGTGAGTAAAGATCATGGCACAAGAAGGAATCCACACTTACCTTAAGCCATATTTTGATGGAGTAGACTATACTCATTGGAAGTATAAGATGGAAATCTATTTAGATAGTGATGTGATAGACCTCTAGGATATTGTTGCAAATGAGTGGAAGCCATTTACCAAAGTGGTAGATAGAAGTGAGGAGTTGATCCCTAAAGAGGAGTGGGTTGAAGCTCATAGGAGATCCAATGGCAGAAATAAAAGAGTCATGACAATCCTTCTAAGTTCTTTCTCAAGAGAAGAAATTGGAAGGGTCCAACATTGCCTTACTACTCATGGTATTTGGAAGGCCTTGGAGAACTATCATGAGGGCACCCTTGGTGAAATCTAGTTGACTTGAGATGTATGTGATGAAATGGGAGCTATTTACGATGGAGGAAGAAAGTATCATGAACATGACAAATAGACTTTTTGCAATCATCACCAATATGAAGAATTTTGAGAGAGTTCTCACCAATCACGAGGTTAATTTAAAAATCTCTACCTCTTGAAAAATTTGGTATAAGGGTGTGTAACATCTAAGAGTCTAACTTGGAGATAGGAAAGGTGTCAACGGATGTCCTAATAGGCAAACTCTTAACTCTTGAGTTAGCCTTAATAGAGGATGAAGAAATGAAGAGAATGAGAGGTCAATGAGAGAAATCTAAAAAACTTAAAAATAGGACCTTAGCACTCAAGTCTTCATCAAAGAAGAAGGAAGCAAAAATAACCATAAGTGAAAAAGAAAGTGATAAGAAGAAGGAGGAGCTTGGAATGCTTTCAAGAAGAACTAAGGAGCTGATTAGGAAAAGGAAATAAAGAAGAAACTTCAAGAAAACAACTCTAACTCGTAAAGAAAGATCAAATGATGTCACTTGCTATGAATGTGGCAAGCAAGGACACATCAAATATGACTACCCCAAGTTGAAGAAGAAGAAGAAGAAAGGGGACAAAGAAAAAAGAAAAAGCTTTAAAGCCATTTGGGATGATAGCTCAAGTGAAGAATATGAAAAGGAAGAGGTTGCAAACCTATGCTTCATGGCTCAAGAGGATTCATTTAATAAGGTAAGCTTTTCACCTTACTCTTATTTTGAATTTGATGAATTAGAAGATGTGGATGATGAGCTTTTAAAAGCTCTCACCATGAAATGTGACATATATAAGTCATAAATGAAAACTTACAAGAAGAAGTGCACTAAATTAGAGGATGAATTTAAATCCCTAAATAGTTTTGTAAGTGAATTGAGGGTTTCAAATGAAGAACTCAAAAAGTCTATAGAGAGTCTATCTAAGTCATCTGTCATCTTCATCTCTAACTTTATTAAGAAAAGAAAATGAATCCTTGAAAGATGAAGTCATTGAGTTTAGAAACTCTATTTCTATGTTCCACAAGGGTAAGAAAGCTTTAGATACACTTATTGTATCACAAATACCAGCTTAATTAGGCATGGTTTAGGCTTTAATAGAGCCTCTTCTTTTACACCTGCACTCACAACATTCATCAAGGCCTTAACACCTCAAACTTTAAGTATTAAGGTTATTGGAAAGAAAAGTGCTCAAGGCACTAAACCACCATAGCCTAAGGGCAAAGGAAAGGTGCAATAAGTCCAATCATAGGTCAATCATGCATATGTGTACAATAAAAGGCATGTCTCATTCAAACACATACAAAAAATCTAGTCCTACACCCATTCATACATGTTCATGCTCGCACACACATCATGTTGGTATGAGGAAATCCCCAACTTATACCAAGGCAATCTATAAGAGAAAGACACATAGGTCTAAACTCTAATGCTACTATTGCATGAGGTATGGACACATAAATGTTTACTGCTACATTAGAAAGACACATCTCAAATTAGAGGATCCTTTAAAACCCAATGCCCTATGACCCAAGTATGCTTGGATACCAATGCA
Source organism: Omphalea diandra (assembly GCA_949677035.1). Lineage (NCBI taxonomy): Eukaryota > Viridiplantae > Streptophyta > Magnoliopsida > Malpighiales > Euphorbiaceae > Omphalea > Omphalea diandra. Next base: position 9,041 of record CATIWR010069538.1, read on the forward strand.
AAGATGATTTACTTATGTTGTGTAGGGGTGTTTGGCAGCTACCAATAAACCAAATGATTGGCATGGCGATAGTGGATGCTTAAAGCACATGACGAGCAATAGAAAGCTATTCATGGCCCTAAAGGAAAATAAGGATGGCAATGTCACATTTGGAAACAATGCCAAGGGTAAGATAATTAGCATTAGGACCATTGGTAAGAATGGTTGTTCTTTAATTAATGATGTTTTACTTATTGATGGCTTACAACATAACTTGCTTAGTGTAAGTCAACTATGTGACAAAGGTAATAAAGTCACCTTTGACCTTAGAGAATGTCGAATTACCACTTTGGTGGATAAAAAGGTAGTTTTCAAGGGTAAAAGGAAGGATAATACCTACCTAATTAACTTAGACAATTTGGTTAACCAATCCTTTAAGCGTCATATGTCTTTTAGTAATGAAGCTTGGCTATTGCATAGAAGACTTAGATATGCTAGCATAGAGCTCTCACAAAGCTTAAAAAAGGGAAAGCTAGTGGAAGGTCTTCCCAAGCTAAAGTTCTCTAATGACAAGATATGTGGTCCTTGCCAAATGGGGAAGCAATATCAATCTTCCTTCAAAGCAAAAAATATTATAAGCACATCTTGACCTCTTCGATTAATTCATATGGACTTCGCAGGACCTACTAGAAGTGCAAGTTTGGGTGGAAAACATTATTCACTAATCCTAGTTGATGATTACTCGAGGTTTACTTGGGTTTCCTTTCTAGCTCATAAGCATGATACTTTTGATGCTTTTAAAAGTTTTGTGGAAAAGGATTCAAAATGAAAAGGGTTACTTCATTTCTTCCATAAAAGGTGACTATAGAAAAGAATTTCAAAATGAGTCTTTTAATTCTTGTTGCTTAGAGAATGAGATTTTCCATAACTTTTCAACTCCTAGAACACCATTACAAAATGGTATTGTAGAGAGGAAAAATAGAGCACTAGTAGAGATAGCTAGAACTATACTCAATGAGTATTCATTACCAAATTACTTTTGGGTCGCAACTATCAATACTTCATGTTATATTGCAAATTGAGTTTTCAAAAGACCCATTCTTAATAAAACTTTTTATGAGCTATGGAATGGTAGAAAACCTAAGTTAGCATACTTAAGAGTTTTTGGATGTAAGTGCTATATCTTGAATACCAAGGATAATCTTGGGAAATTTGATTAAAAAACTAATAAAGGCATCTTTTTAGGTTATTTCACCACTAGCAAAGCCTATAGGATTTTCAATAAAAGTTCAATGGTTGTTGAAGAATCTATGAATGTTGTGTTTGATGAATCTAGTAAGCTTAGATCTTAGGAAAGGTTCTTTTGTTAATGATCTTATAGGTGATTTTGAGAAATTGGATTTGGAGCATACTAAAAGAGAAAAGTATAAGGACCATAATGAAAGCAAATCATCAAGAGAAAATAAAGATCCTCACCATCAATAAATGAAATCACTAAACCAAGATCTCCCTAAAGATTTGAGATTTTCTAAGGATCACCCCAAAGACCTAATCATTGGTGATACTTTAAAGGGTGTAAGTACTAGATCTCAACTCAATACTTTAGTTAATAATATTGCCTTTGTTTCTCAATTTGAGCTAAAATCTATTAATTAGGCTCTTGATGATAAGAGTTAGGTGATTGCTATGCAAGAGGAACTCAACCAATTTGAGAGAAACAATGTGTGGGAACTTATTCCTAGGCCTAAGGAACACCCAATTATAGGTTATAAAAGGGTGTTTAGGAATAAGTTAGTTGAGAAAGGATTTATCACTAGAAATAAGGCTAGATCAGTTGCTAAAGGTTACAACCAAGAGAAAGGCATTGACTATGATGAAACCTATGCCCCCATAGTAAGGTTAGAGACCATTAGGATTCTTTTGGCATATGCATGTCACATGAATTTCAAACTATTTCAAATGGATGTCAAAAATGCTTTTCTAAATGGTTTTATTGATGGGGAAGTTTATGTTGAACAACCTCCTAGTTTTGAATCACTTACTTTTCCAAATTATGTTTTAAAATTGAATAAAGCCTTGTATGGTTCGAAACATGCTCTAAGAGCTTGATATGAAAGGCTTAGTTCTTTTCTTTTGTAAAATGACTTTGAAAAAGGGAAGGTTAACACAACTTTGTTTGTTAAAAGGCATAATCATGATACACTTGTAGTGCAAATTTATGTTGGTGATATCATTTTTGGTGCTACTAATGAATCTTTATATAAGATTTTGCTAAGTTATGACTAGGGAATTCAAAATGAGCATAATGGGAGAGCTCAAGTTTTTCCTTGGTCTACAAATCAAGCAAACCAAAAAAGGGATCTTCATCAGCCAAGCCAAATATACAAAAGACATTCTCAAGAAATTTGGCATGGAAGGATGTAAACTAGCAAATACACTAATGAGTGCTACAATTAAATTGGACAAGGACAAATCGGGTAAGTTGGTTGATGAGAAGAGATATCAAGGTTGATTGGTTCTCTACTTTATCTTACCACTTTTAAACTTGATATAATGTTTAGTGCATGTATGTGTGCTAGGTTTCAATCTTGTCCCAAATAATCTCATTTGAATGTTGTTAAAAGGATTTTCAAATATTTACATGGCATATTGCATTTAGATTTTTAGTATCCTAAAGATTTTTCATTTAGCCTTATAGGTTATTTGGATGTAGATTATATTGGTAGTCTTCTAAATAAAAAGAGCACTTCTGGAACTTTCCAATTTATGGGAGAGTGTTTAGTTTCTTGGTTTAGTAAGAAGCAAGTTTAGGTTGCCTTATTCACTGCCAAAGCTAAATATATAGCTACGGGTTATTATTGCACCCAAGTCCTTTATATGAAATAACAATTAAAGGATTATGGCAAAGTTGTTGATCACATTCCTATCAAATGTGGCAACACTAGTGCAATAAATCTTTCTAAAAATCTCATCCAACATTCTAGGAGCAAACATATAGATATTAGACATCATTTTCTTAAATATTATGTCCAAAATGGTGATGTTGTATTCGAATTTATAGACTCAAATCACCAACTTGTGGGCATTTTCAAAAAGCCTCTAAATGAATAAAAGATGAACTTTATTAAGAGAGAGTTGGGAATGCTTAATGGAAACTCCCTGAAGTGAAAACTTAGATCCTTCTGAAATGTTTTTTTTATCTATTACATTATTCCTTGTTGAATGATTGCCTTGTGTGATGTATGTGATATTTATAAGTCTTAATTTTTGTGTGCAATTCTGCCTCTATATGACAATTAGACATCAATATATTAAGTGTATCATAGCTTAGATAGTCAAGTCTTATCATTTCATAGTTATCTTTTCTGACTTGTAATTCGCAGTCGTTATTCCTTGGTTTTTTATCATAAATTACAGGTACTCATCATTCGACTGTCAACCATCAATTCACAATCACGACATTCAATCCCCACTATGAATTTATTCAAATTTTAAATATTTTAACCATTAAACACACCATTTTCTGAGGATTTTTTGTCCTCGTTACTCACATTTTTTAGAATTAGTAGTCGCGACTTGCAGGTTGTGGTCACGACTTTGGGTAACTGCCATTCATTTAATTGATTTGATTGCCAACTAGTGGTACTCTTTCATTTAATACATTTGTGAACATTTTTTTTTTTTTCATTTTCACCCTATTTCCTAGCCTTTGCAAACCCCTCAAACAATGTTTCTTTTCAGTACTACTCATTATCTCAATCTTTCTTTTACCTTACTCTAAAAAACCTTTCAATCTTCCTTCATTCACAAATGGTCCCCAAGAAAGGTTCAAGAGCAGAGAAGGGAAAGGCAATGGCACAACCTTTTGGACCATCAGTTCTACACTGGATGAAAGGGATAACAAAAGAGGAAAAAGATTGGTACAAAACGAATGGTTCAAAGATCATCTTATCAAACAAAATTCCTTCTGCTTTCCTTCTTGAGTCATTGGGAATTAAAGACAAGATCCACACATTTCTTTCAAACCTAGGATGGAATGAATTCATTTTTCTTGATGAGATTAGATATGAGGAAATCATACGAGAATTCATGTGTACAGTGACTCTAAGTCAGAGATCAAAATCTCATGCCAATCAATACGGGTTATATTTCAAGCTTTTAGGGACCCTTTTCTCATCACCTTCGAACAACTTTCCAATTTGTTTAATCTTTAAGTGGAAGATGACATTCTGTTCATCATCTCCGCTCTTGATCTTATCTATTCTTAGTTTTGGTCTGAAATTTCCATCAAAACCAAACATGATCCAAAACCTCCTTAGCCAAATACATTCGAACCCTACCTTTTTAGTTACTTCATCATATCATCACCTTCTCTGTTAACACAGGAGGTGATGGTAAATAAAAAGGTATCCCAAAACGATCTTGCTTTCCTTTTATGCCTTATCAAAAACAAACCCATACAAACTGCTTGTTATCTTATGCATGAACTGATTCACATGAACACCAAACCAAGAGTTAGTTTCTCCTTCGTTCCCATGTTACTACTATCTATCGATACGTAAGTGCTCTTAATGAGGAAAATGGAAAATTCTTTACTAAGAAGCTTATCCCTTCCTCAAAATTTTTGGACCTCCTCTGCCTCATCAATGCAAAAGCCATTCACCTTGATTCTTACACATACACTTTGGGTGCTTTTAGAGCCAAGAAACTAAAGACTTCCTAAGCCTCTAAAAGAAAGAAGGTTTGTCATTAAAAAGCGAGCCTAACCTATTCCACCTCCCAACCTAAACCCAAAACAAAAATCTCTCTTGGCTCAATCAATAAGAAAATGGATAAGATAATTAGGATGTTGAAGAGATGATTTCTCCTCCTCTCCCACTTACACAGCGATTTGGTGGACTTATAGGAGAAAATAGGTGCTCTTCCATGCCATCTTTTGGACTTTGAGGATTAGGAGGGCACATTGGGAGAGGAGGACAACCAAGAGGTTGAAAAGGGTGATGAAGCTGAAGGTAAAAGCGATAATGAAGAACTAGACAACTTTGGAGATTATGACAGTTCTCCTATCTTTTAGTTGTATCAAGGGTTTCTTTTCTGGTTTGTGTCAAGGGTTTCTTTTTCTGTTTTGTTTTTAAGTTCTTGATGTAAAGTTGTTGATCCCACATTTTATTAAGTAAATAAAAGTGTTTGCTTTGCAATTCAATGTCTCAAATGTTATGTGATTGCAATTTCTATGTCATATTTGTTGTCTCTATGATTACTCTATCTCAATTTTATGCATCTTTTTTACTTTTTACCTTCTTTTTAATCTTGCCAAAGGGGGAGAGTTTTGTGCATAAGAAAAGCATAAGTTAAGGGTGAACAAGTTATAACTTAGAATTTTTTTATCATTAACTAAAATTCTTTGATTATTCTTTAATTATTCGATCATTCACCATCCCAACTTCATAATTCATGCATTTATCTTTCTTTAAGATCAATCTAAGTTGTCAAAATCAAAAAGGGGGAGATTGTTGGACTAGGTTGGTTAAACCTATATCATAAGCCTCTTTCGATCTTGACAATGGAGACTGATCAGTTCTAATGCTTTGAGCAAGTGTTATTTTGCAGATTATAAGATTCATTTTCATTGGAAGTTGGATGGAAATCAAAATCTCCATCTTTTAGAAGAACATCCAAATTTGCGATCAGTATCACCTAAATCATGACAGCGACATTGCTATTAGGATAGATGGACCTAAGCTAGAGGAATTTGCGATTGCATTCGCAGTCGCGACTTAGTTGAAAGCATTATTTGAGTCACAGAGAAATTCACGATGGTATTCGCATATGAGGTTAGGACCACGAATTTCATAATAATAAATGAGGGAATCAAAGTCACAGCTACAGTACGCCAAGTATCCAAGGCAATCATTAGAAATCAAAAATTGTAAGGACGAAGATTTGGTCTTGGTCATGACTCAAGAAGTTGTAGTTTCCTACCAAACAGAGTAATTTGCAGTCTCAGTCACGCCCAAAATAAAGCTAACTCTCGACCACAACTTTTAAGTAGTTGGTTGAACATAACGACTATATTTCTTGGACAACCAATGCGTGAAAGACATGTGGACTAGCTATTAGACATAAAACAGGGTTCTTTGCCGTGATTTTTGGCTCTTCAGTGCAAATTGGAAATTCGACACTGCGAAATCAGAGAAGCGACCACGACTTCTGGCTGACAAACATTTAACGCAAACTATGTCTATCATAACTTGGAAATTTGGGGATAGTTTTTGAGTAACACCTTTTTAGTGGATGTGGGTTATAAATACTCTACCAAACTAATGAAAATGCAAAAAAATTCAATTAATTATAGCCAAACTCTTGCCAGTTTGTTATTCATTATTTTACTCTTCTTATGTGTTGTTGATTGTTTGGTATGAGCAATAAACACCTTTGCAAGTAGGTTGAAAGTTAGCCTAAATTCTAAAACTCTGTAAGAGGTTAAAGTGTGAGCTTATCCCAAACACTTATGAGAGGTTTTTTTGTGTGAGCCTAAAAACACAAAGTGTAAGGGTTTTGTCTGAGCCATAAAAACACAAGTTGTATAAGTTAGGTTTGAGCTTGAAAACACAAGTTTAGTTGAGTGAAATACCCAATTGTGAAGAGTCAGGGAGTGGACATAGGGTTTGTTAACATCCAAACCACTATAAACTTCTTGTGTTGATTTTTCTTTTCTCCTTTTTAACTTCCTAAATACCTTAATCTCCTTTTAAATTTTTAATTAGCCACTAATTCAAACCCTCCTTTTTTGTGCACTAGGCTAACAACCCCCGTTGAACTTGTAACAGTTATTTCCATTGCCTATTAAATGTCTTTCAATGCCAGTTGGCTTTAACTAGAATACATGTTAAAGCAGAACAATGCTCATTATTCATTTTCAAAAAGTTTGAACTTCGTGCTCTGTTTTTGAAACTTTGCACAATAGCTTTCCATGCCATTGAGCAATTTGTAATGCTTGTTGAAAACTCCTTTAATACTTATTGAGAAAGTTTAATGCTCATTTCAAGTTTTAAAAGCTTTAACTCAAGCTTGGATACCTTTCCACCACCTATTGCGAATATGCAATGCCTATTACTAGCTCAGATCAATGCCAGTTGTGAAACTTCAACACTTGTGGCGAGGTCCAGCATAGCTCAACCTAGAGCACTTCTCTAATGCATGTTCCAAAGGGACAACGCCCGTTGCAATGTCCATAAGACTTTGGCAAAAATGCAGCTTCCAATCAACATCCATTGCTCAGCCTTCAATGCCCATTGAATGGTCTAATGCTCATTGAACTTGCATAATGCTCATTGAACTTGTCATGGTCTTTTAACATTCATCAAGTCTTAGGGTCACATGTTCTCCAAACATTCTTCCCTTAGCATTCATAACAAAATCTGCCTTCGATGTTCGTTGGGTATGTTCAAATCATCCATAAATAATAAATTATAAATATTAAAACTTATCTTAGTTTGTTATAGTTTAGTTATCCTTCAAACCATAGTTTTATTTTCATTCAAAACATATCATTCAAAGTAGAGGATTGAGTCAAATGCCTTGGGGTTATATGTTCTCCAAGCATTCTTCCCTTAGCATTCACAACACCAAGGTACAAATGAGATAAGAAATTATCTTTAACCATAAGTAATTAGGCTTTCTATGAGTTTTGGAGGCCTTAAGCCTTTTTGTTCCCTAGCATCAGTGTGTCCAAAAATATAGGTTATGACACCACTCCTAACCTTATATTGACCATCAGGGATTGAAAGGATGAAGGTGATACATTTGGTACAACCCCATTACTAGCTCATATTTAGATTATTGAGGGGGTCCTTTGGAGGCTTTATAATATATTAAAACCCTTCTTGAAATCAAGTGGCCAATGAGGAGCCAATGTTGGAGAATATTTTAGTACTACCCCTAAAACTTGATTGGAGTTATCACTCGACTTTAGTTAAGATAAAATTTTGAGTAAGGATTTTGAGTCTGATGAGACAACTAAGAGGCCTAACTCATCTTCATCTAATTAGGGATTGAGTTAGAAATTTAAGTATAGCATGGGAAAAGAATGAGGCAGCCTTAAACTGCCTTTGGCCTTCAGGTATCATGGGCTTATATTTGCAATTTTAGTATTATTAACTGCTTAGTCCATTTTAAGTGGTCCTAAACATTCATCTAGTGCTCATTCATCCATTCACAATAATCCATCATTACAAGCAATCACCATCGGGAAAAGGGGTACACGTATGAGCATAATAAAGGGATAATCATGCAATTAAATAAATGATCATAAACCATGTAATGATTTTCCTTTCGTATTCATCTAGTACACATTTATATATTCATAATAATTAATCATTATAAGCAATCACAATGGGGGGGAGGGGGAATACACACATAAGCATAATAAATGGGTAATCATGTAATTAAATAAATGATAATAAACCATGTAATAATTCTCTTTTCCAACCTACACAAATAAGTATAAGTAAACCTCAAATCATGGATTAAACATAAGATAAAATGGCCTCCAAACTTAATTAATCTAAGTAGCTAAAAGGTACCATACTACTTGATCTTACATCTCAAGATCCTAAACCATTTACCCTAGCATCCTCATTGGCATATACCTATTTTGGAATCAATTAAGGCCCCATTCTACTACCCTAATACACCATCAAACATAACAAGCATGTAATAGATTGTAACATGCATTAATGGCATACGCTTGCATTAATAGAGATGCATAATGGGGGAAACATGCAAATGGAGACATTAATGCATTTAGAGAGAATATGAAGACTAAACATAGGGTCATTTGATGCTAGAATCCTCTCTTAATCTACCTTATGTAATTTGAATATGCCAAGAGCAAATAAACATAGCATTCCCAGCCATAGATGTGGTAGTATGCAAGTTTAGATGTGGGAATAACCAATGCTCATAAACCTTTAAGGACAATATAAAAAAAATTGGAAGTTGAGTCCTTGGATATTAAATCCTCATGCAAATATAATAACTTTATCACCCATTCCCCTAAAGGAGTAAAATGACCAAGTTAGCCATACTGAGGCCAACTTAAGCACTTCCAAAAATATATGGCAAAGGTGTTGGCACTTAGCACTAAGAAGGGGGGTTGAATTGGTGTATGAAAATTTCTAAAAACAAAGAAGTGAGGAGGAAAAATGAAAAGATTGAGACAAACGATTTATAGTGGTTCAGGTATTAACCAACCCTACGTCCACTCCCTAATTCACCAATTGGGTATTTCACTAAATCACTAGTATTTTAGAAGCTCACACTCAACTTAGTGTTTAGACTCACACCAAACCTTACAACTTGTGTTTTACAGGCTCACACAAAAACCTTTTATAAGTGTTTTCAAGGCTCACACTAAAACCTATCACAAGTGTTTTCAAGGCTCACACTAAAACCTATCATGATGTGTTTTCAAGGCTCACACTACAACCTTAGAATATGGTGTTTAATACTTACACCCAACAATTAACAATCTTATAAAGAAAATTGAAAAAAATAAGTAGTAAAGATTGAGAGCTTTTTCTCTTGATAATGAATTTCTTAACTTTGTTATTTATTAATGTTTGGTGAAGTATTTATACCCAAATTCCACTAAAGAGACTAATGACTAGTTTAACGGCTAGTCCAATGGCTAGTCCATGTGTCAGCTTCCCATTGGTGATTTCCAATTTTCCTTATGAAAGTCAAAAGTTGCGGCTTTTGTCTAATGGCTAGTATAACGACTAGCTCACATGGCAGCTTTTTATTAGTGCTTCAGGAAAATATAGCCATTTTATTTCTTCAGCCAACATAAGTCACGATCGTGATTTTCATTGTACAAACCGCGATCTTGATTGCGAAACAGCCTACCAAATTGTGCAATTTTCACTTCTCAAATCAAGGTTGTTACCAATATGTAGCCTTCGCGATTTTTGACTTCCAACGGCTTTCTAGGACACTTGTCAAGCTTTGATTATGGACTTCTTTCCCTTTTAAAGCTTTTTGTAATTTGCGGTCACATCTTTGATGCGGCACAAACTACAAATTCATCTATCATTTTTGGTTTGCTTCTTTTTGCTTGTTCACGGTCGAGAATGACTCTGCGATTTAGCCTGTCTGATTTTGGCAAGTCTTCTCAAGAGTCGCGATTGCGAATCCTTGATTGCAGTCATGATTTACAACTCACTTTGGAGTTAGAGAGATTTTTTTCCAACTTAATTTGAGATACTTATTTTAATACAAAATCAACACTTAATAAAAACATTAGTAATGATCAATATCTTTTGTCAAGATCAAAAGAGGTTCTAGACTTAGGATTAACCATCCTAGTCCAACAATCTCTCCCTTTTTAATTTTGACAACCTAGATTGATCCAAAGTGAAGAATAAATACAGAACATTAAAATTGAATACTACTTATAGGATTTTAATGATCATTTTTAGCAAAAGATACAAATTTTCTAAGTTCTAAAAATCCTTAGTGTCAAATTGACTTTAGTTTCTCTAAGTTGCTCTATGTTGCTCCCCCTTAACTTATATATCTTAGGATAAATTTCACTAATCTCTCCCCTTTTTTACTTATCTCTCCCCCTTTATCTTTCTTCCTCTGTATCTCTCGATCTCTCCCCCTTTGGCAAAATCGAAAAGGTTAGATAACATAAAAGGAAATATAAACAAGCATAAGTATTAAAGGAGCAAATAATAAGATTAAACAAATAGATGCTTAAGACAAATGCTTTGAAAAAGAAACAGATAAAACATATGGGATCACATTTTTTGCTTTCAAAGAGAAAAGAAAAACAAAGTTCAAAGAGAACCCTCATGTCTAAAAAGGTGAAGATTTACTGTCATCTTCAGAAGAGTCTTCCACTTGCTCTTGGAGACATCTCTCAGCCTCTAGTTGATTTCTTGAGAGCCAATGGAGAGGTTGAGAGAATTTTGATAGTTGGATGTTTTAGTTGTGAAGAAAACACTATTTGAGGGAGCATATATAGCCTTTGAAGAGGCTATAAATGGCTAGAAATTGATTTAATAGAGGATTAGAAATGGTTGGTAATCAAATCTCATAAATGTAAGTCGGTTATTCTAATTCGCGTCTGCAATTTCACAGTCGTGACTGCGAATTCTAGAAAATGCGAGTAACAGACAAATTTTCCTTAGGAATACATGCTCCAATGGTCAAAAATTTGAAAATCTGACAAAATTCACGGTGGAAATTAAATTTCGTGATCATGAATTGATGTTTGTCAGCCGAGTGAGTTTAACTTCTAATTCGCGACTGTGATAAGGAATAGCGACCGCAAATTATAAGTCAGTGAGGATTAGGATAAATTTCAAAGATTTGTGATCCACTTTAATATATTGATGCTTAATTTGTGTAATATACGAGTTCACAATTGCCATCCAAAATTAAGACATCTTAACTCAAATATGAAAATCATATAATTCACAACAATATCATCCAAACAAAGTAAATATTTCTAAGATCAAAATTTTCACCTTAGAGAATTTCTATCAAAAATCCATATTTCTCTCTTAATGAAGTTTAGCCTTTCTTCATTGAGAGGTTTAGTGAAAATATTCGTAAGTTGATGATTTGTGTCAATGAATTCCAACATAACATCTCCTTTTTGGACATGATCTCTAAAAAAGTGATGCCTAATATCAATATGCTTACTCCTAAAGTGTTGGATGGGGTTCCTAGAGAGATTAATAGCACTTGTATTATCACATTTAATAGGAATGTGATCTATAGCTTTGCCAAAGTCCTTCAATTGTTATTTCATCCGGAAAACTTGGGTGCAATAATAATCGACAGCCACATACTCGGCTTCTGCAGTGGACAAGGCAATCAATACTTGCTTCTTACTAAACCAAAAGACTAGACATTCTCTTATAAATTGGTAAGTCCTAGAAGTGTTTTTTCTATCTAAAAGACTACCTACATAATCCACATTCGAATATCCTATTAGGCTAAAAGATGTGTTCCTAGGATACCATAGTCCTAAATGAATTGTGCCATGCAAGTATTTGAAAATTATCTTCACAACATTCAAGTGAGATACCCTATGAGAGGATTGAAACCTAACACACATGCAAACACTAAACATTATATATGGCCTAGAAGCAGTAAGAGTATAGATCTGATCATACCTTGATATCTCTTTTCATATACCGTCTTACCTGATTCATCCTTGTCAAGTTTGATGGTACTACTCATTGGTGTTCTAGCTTTCTTGCATCCTTCCATGCCAAACTTCTTGAGCATTTTCTTTGTGTATTTGGCTTGGTTTATGAAGATCCCTTCTTTGGATTGCTTGATTTATAGACCAAGAAAGAATTTGAGCTCTCTCATCATGCTCATTTTGAATTCCCTAGTCATACATTTAGCAAATTTCTTATAAAGAGATTCATTAGTAGCACCAAAGATGATA
>CATIWR010069566.1:0-32067 GCA_949677035.1 Omphalea diandra
TTTTAACAGGTAATGCTTCAACTACAATAGGCTCTGGAGGATTCTTAATAGGAGGAGAAAGAACAACTGCACCCTCACCACCACCACCTATTTGAACCGAAACCCTTATAATCTTTTCATAAGATGAAGGTAAAAGAATGGTTGCAGTTTCACTTTGTACATCATGAATAGGTGGTTGAGAAATGTCTAGATCAACAACATCTATCTCTAAAAACTTCGCAGTCATAGATTTTATAATCCTTGTGCCACTTGTAGGACAATAAAACTTGTATCCTTTAGAATGGGTTGGGTACCCAATAAAGCAACAATGAGTAGTTTTAGGATCAATTTTTTTTTTTTCATTTGGATTATATATTCTAACCTCAGCAGGACAATCCCAAACATAAAAATGGTTCAAACTCGGTTTTCTACCAGTTCACAAATCAAAAGGTGTTTTAGGTACATATTTACTAGGGATACGGTTCAAAATATAAAGGGCAATTTTAATGGCCTTACCCCATAAGAATTTAGACAAGTTAGACCTACTCATCATACTCCTCGTCATATTCTTCAAAGTACGACTGCGCCTTTTAGAAATACTATTTTGTTCAAGACTACCAGACATGGTATATTGGACAACTATTCCACACTCTTGTAAATATTTGAAAAACAATCTCATATGTTGCACAATCTCATTAATTTTAATGACTTTTCCTAATTGTTTCTCAACCTCAATTTTGAAAATTTTGAACATCTAAAGGGTATCAAATTTCTCTTTTATTAAGTATAAATAGTCATAATGCGAAAAGTTATCGATGAAGGTAATAAAATATTTATTGTCATAAATAGTAGGTGAATGAGGTTCACTAATATAAATGTGAATAATCTCTAAAAGATTTGAACTTCTATTAGCACCTTTCTTTTTAGTCTTAGTCAATTTACCCTTTATGTAGTCCACACAAACATCTAGATTCTTAAAATTAAGAGAAGGAAGAATGTCATCGTTCACTAGTCTTTTAATTCTTTCTATAAATACATGACCTTTGTGCCACGATGGAAATGATTTTTCTTTAACTAAGGATCGTTTGGTTACAACATTGGTTTCACAATAAGGTCCACAATTACTAGCATCATCCAAACATAATCTATATAAATTATCAAATAAAATACATTCACCAATTAATTTAGAGTCTAAAAATATATTAGCTCTTCCATTACCAATAGCAAAATGATATCCAATTTTATCTAAAATAAAAACATAAACCAAGTTTCTCTTAAAAAATGGAATATAAAAGGTGTTCTCCAAAATGAGACAAAATCCAGACTCTAATGTTAACCTAACTACTCCAACTTGCTCGACATCTATCTCCAAATTATTTCCAACTCTAAGTTTGGATTCCCTTTCACTTGACTTTCGTTTGCTTATGAACCCCTATAAGGAAATAACAACATGAACAGTTGTACCACTATCAAACCACCAAAAGTTTTACGGTACATCAACCATATAAGATTCAAAGCAAACATAAGCCAAAGGAATACCTTCTTTTTCTTTCTTCTTTAGCCAAGTTGTGAATTGATGACAATATTTTCTCTTATGACCTATTTCACCTTACTATTGTGGACAATTCCAAAATCACCTACCTTCTTGGTCTGACTTCTACCATGCCATTTAAAATTCAGATTTTTCTTAGAAGCACAATAATTATGTTTAAACTTACCCTTTATTCTTTTTAGGATCAGTCCTAGGTTATGTCACTAGAATGATAACCTTACCCTTGTCTTTCCTAATTTTCTTTTCCTCAGCATCACATTTGGTTATAAGTTCTTTAACAGTCCAGGTAGTGTTTTGAGTGTTATAAGGAGTTTTGATTTGACTAAATTCAGGAGACAAAGTGTTTAGGGTTTGGTGAATTATGAATTCATCAGAAATTTCAAGTTTAAAACCCCTAAATTTGGTTTGAAGGTGAACTATATTTAGAATATAATCTCTCACATTCTCACTATGTTGTATCTCATTCAGGCTAACTGACTCATAAGGGTCCCGGCCTTATCCTTATCAAATACAAAGTATCTATATTCTATAGCAACAATAAAAGCTTTGACAGTAACATCAGTGAGCAAACTACTCTTAAGGTATTCAAAAATAGTTTTCCTTATGGCCATAAAACTAAGACGATTAGATTTCTCCCACTTAACATGTAATTCTTTTTTCTCGATATTGCTTTCACGGGTGAGTTTAGCAGACTCATCCTCATAAAAGGGCATAATCTATCTCACCATTTCTTAAGACAAACTAAATGTCGTCTTTCTACTTCTTAAAGCTTGTGCTAGTTAAGAGTTCAACAGTTATAGTACTATTGTTGAGACTAACGGAGACTGTTTAAGACAAAACAAAAGGTATGTATTAGAATTGGGTTATGTCCAAAATTAAAGTTATAATTTACACAATTTAAAAAATTCTAGTATCACTACATATTTCCCTATGGGCAGACCATACGCATGAAATAAAATTTCTAGTTATGAAGCACACAATCGACATTACACCAGTTTTCAAGAAATCTACTTCATCTGAGCAGTGCAACTCTTAACACAAATAGCTTCATTCCAACACTCACTCCCAAAATCAATGCATCTAATAACCCCTTTTGGGTAGGTTATTATATATACATTAATTTGGAATTATCTCTTCGCAAAAATTAAAAATAACTCTACGAATTTCAATGAATGTACCACTTTGGTAGTAACGGCCATATCAACCTATATAATTATTTTTAATTAGATATTAATAAAAGCCCAATTAAAATACATACCAAACGTAAATATATACATAAAAAATATATAAGGTACCAAACGCAATATATCTTAATTTTAAATATATGATTATCTTATATATATATACACAAATCAAATATTTTATTTATTTATTTTATTACAAATCTTATATCACTAAATTAGAAACTGACAATTAACTACACATAAACCACTCAAAATTTATCTATATGAATAATCATTGAAATAAAATAAAATATACCATGATGAAAATGAATAAAAAAACTTGCCCATCTAAAAAAAACTACCGCATAAGTATGAACAAAACAATCTGACAGTTCACTTTGTAAAGCTCTAGACTCTCAGCCTTGTGGTCGCGGGTTCGAGCCCCACGGTAGGAGTTATTGATTTGGGGTTTAAAAAAATTTTCACTAAACAATTGGCTAATACAAGTTACGAACCTGCAACTTCTGCACCATTAACACGACGCACTAACCAACTGAGCTAATAGGGCAACTACAAATGGGAGAGGCAAATTAAATATAGCAGCCACTGGGATGCTCCCACTCGAGCCATCAACCTTTTAAAAAAAAAAAAATTTAGGTGCGTTTTCACAACATTAATCTTTAAGAAATTCTATTAATTACTCTAATAATTAACAAGCAAACTTCAATTAATATAGCCTAAACCAACTCCCATTTGGTTAAAAGAGAGAATAACATCATACCCAAATATATATATATATATATCATACACTAACAATGTTCTCTTTGGCCGAGTGGTTATGGAGACGAATTGAGAAACTGAATCTCGACAAGTTCAAATCCTGCCGACCACCATTCTTGATTTTTTTTAATCAATCTTTTTTTAGATAAAATAAGTAAATAAACTCATAATTTAATTATCAATAAAAGTTATGTACAAAATCAAGTTTTGATACCATATGTGAGAATTTATTCAGGATCTAATACATAAATTTAGAACACCAATCAATAGTTAAGCAAAAATAAATTTTGTACTTGTTTGCACATTAGATCCGATATTATTTTGAGTTATAATATCAATCACTGAAATTAAATACCAAGAAAATAAATCAAAAAAATGAAAATCAAGAGATAAATTTTTCTCTCTTTGACATTCTCTCAATATGGCTATTAATGAGTGTAGCAACTAGAGTTAGGGTTAAAAGGTAGGAGAAAAGACTTAGTTTATTTATAATAAATTTAACAGACTCATCCATCATAAGTCTATGTTAAATTAGACCTATATATAACCGTTCTTTATATTGACTCACTAAATATGTCATAAGTCCATAACCTATTTAATCACAATTTAATTAAACTTACCACTAATTACTAAACTATATTATTTAATTCATTTTATAAAAAATAAAATAAATTAATAATTAATATTAGTTGACGTAAAAATTCTAACACAACAAGCAGGTGCATACTCTAGAACAACAACGATGTATAACAAAAAGACCGGCAACCTAACATCATGAAGTCCATCATTCTTGTCATCTAATTAGCATTTTCTTGTTTTTTAATTTCTAAAAAATTTCTTCAAATCTCATTCCATCCTCTCTCCACTTGATTCGTCCAATAGCCACCATCCCATCACCACCTTCTTGACTTTTCAACTCTATTTTCCTCCATCAGTTCAATGACGACAATATATGTAGCGGTGATGGATCAATTGTGGCCGAATACAAGCTTGAGCCAGGTGTTGAATGTGATTGACCAATTCATAATCATATTTCTACTTTGGAGGATTAGAGTAAAGATGAGAATTAGTAAAATCACAACTATGTAGAATTTGTTTCATTGATCTTGTCTTTAAGTAATTAAGATTTGAATACTTATCACAACAGATGTGCGAGAAGCTTTTGTGAGATAAGGAATTTTTTGAGCTTGCTTTATTTAGTAACTAGTCGCAATTTCGCGTTTTACGCAATTTGAAATTATTTTTAGAGTTTTAAAGTAAAATTATATATTTTTAATAATATTATTATTTATTATATTTATTGAATGGTATTAAATTATAAAATGTAATATTAAAAATATATTTAGTATAGTAAAATTTTTACATATTGTTTATTATTTAAAATGTCATATTTAATTTTTTAATATTCATTTGTTGTTCCTATACATAATAATTGTTATTGTATTAATATTAAATTGTTGAGTTTTAACTGTTTTTTAATATTATTTTATTAATACATAAATATTTTATTTTCATAAAAATATATAAGATCAAACTTTATGTTATGAACTTTTGTTAAAATATAATAAATACATAATTATAATTTATAATTGAATTAAAATAAGTAAATAAAAATTAAAAAATAAAATTTAATAGTTAATTATGTTATTATTTATGATAGTGATCTAATTAATATTCATTAACATGTTATTTATTATAAGACTTAAATATTAAGAATGAATTAAAATATTAAGATTGAATAAATGAATAAAAAAAACGATAATAGAAGGATTAAACAAAACTACAAATAAGAAGTTGTCACATAATCATTTTGATTAATTTTTACTTTGGCATTATATAAATATATATACATATATATAGACACACACACTAACCAAAAGGGTTGATTATCAAACCATATCTCAGGACCTGACATAAAACCGCCACCCTAGGCATACAACGAGCAGAAGAATTCCCAAATATATGAACTAAAGAAAATTTCAATTTAAAAATTGTTTGAACTAAGTTTTTGTAGTCTTCAATAATCAAACCAAAACCATCTTCATAAGCAACAGAGCTCTTCAAATCTCAATATTCGATACATCAGCTGCGTTATAATCCTTTATTTAGAAGGAGATAAAATAAGAAAAAAAAATAAAGACTAAATTGTTTGGGATTAGAAGAAAAATAAAGAAGGTAGAAAATGATTTTTATTTTATTTTTTTCAGAGAAAATATGATAATTAAAAGAAATTATGATAAATTTATATTTTCGCTCTTGATACTTTTTATTTGAAGAGGTAAAATAAATTTATTTTTCCTCTTATCTTTTTTTATCAAAACATGAAAATATAAAAATAAATGAAAGAAAATACAATTTATTTTCTCTTATTTATTTTTTATCCAAAAATAAAAAATAAAATTTATTTTCTTTCTTATTTTTTTCTGTCCAAACAATTTTTCAAACAAAAATAATGGAGTTTGCACTAAGTCCCATTGTGGCTCAAACAACGATACCTATGAGAATAATAGTTATGGTGGACTTAGTTTAAAATGAAATTATGGGTTCGAACTCAAAAGGAAAAAAAAAAAAAATTATAGGAGCAATATTTTTTAGAGAATACTTTTCAGATTTTATTCATAAATTTTTTGGATGTTAATTGGGTGATGAAGATAGTCACTAGGGTATGGTAGGGGAGTAATTTTATTGATAAAAAAATTAAAGCAATAATTTTTTGCAGGTTAATTGGGCGAATACATCACAGGTAATTTTATAAATAAATTTTTAGAACAATAGAATTTATTTGTATCGAATAGAGTGTTGATTTATTAGTGAAATAAATATTCAACACATCAAAAATAAAAGGTGAAAATTAAATGTAAGTACCAAGATGTCCAATCACCAACATCATTAGGGTTAGTGGTAATGCGTTGCCAAAATTATCGATGGATCATGACCCATTCATTTTGTATGAAACTGATCAGATTCGTTCTGAAAAGCTGGGATCCGATTGAGGGATCCCTCATGCATCCCGAGATTGGAAAAGTTTCCCGGTTCATGCCTTTGCTTCTTCAGTGTCCTTAGCCATACGCTAACGCCCCACTAAACTGCCCATGCTACCATCATAGCGCCAGACTCCACTCCCTTCACTCAAGATTTACACCTTATCTTAGCCGTCTACTTGGTAAACAAAAAAAATTCATTCGAACGTGGCATAAAATTAAACGAGCCGTCAGGATTAGCAAATGGGACCGCGCCCTTCCAATCCCCTTTTCGTCCTTCCATCCACACTGTCAACAGCTCTCCTTTTTACCATCTGCCTCCCGGAGCTCACAGTTTCACAGCGATATCACCACAGATCCACGTGCTACATACGTATTCTGATATACACACATACACTGCACTTCATGTTATGTGATCCCCCCACCCTCTCAATATGTCTCCCTTCGCATTGCCTCTTTACCAATCCAAACTCTCATTTCCATTTCCTTCTATCGACGTTCCTTTTCTCGTATTTTCCACTCCATCATGTAATCGCCTGTCCTCCGTTTCCATTCCCTACAATGCCTCCCATACAACCTTCCGTACTCTCGCTTCCACCAGCTAACCCCTTCCGGCCACCACCGCTCTCACTAACTCCGTCACCGTTGAGACCAACGGTCACGACGAGGGAGCGACCGCCATTGTGATCCACGCGGCCAACCGAATTGGCCTGCTGCAGGCAATCACGCGCGTCTTCAAAGTCCTTGGCCTCCGTGTATTGATGGGCTTCAGAGGTTAAGGTGGGCTACACAGGCAGAGGAGTGGTGGTGAGGAGGCCTGGATTTAATTTAGGTGTGACGAATAGAGCAAAAGCGGAGCGGATGTTCGAGTTAATGGACCGGTTTTTGAAGAACGACCCGATTAGTCTACAAAAGGATATTTATTTTAGATCATGTTGAGTATGCGGTTGCCAGGTCACGCTTCAGTTTTGACGATTTTGAAGCGTACCAGGTTTAAATAATGGCATTACTTTCTTAAAAAAAATTGTTGAATTCAAATTTGGCGGGAATGCAATGTATTGTTTTTGAGATGTTGTGAACTTGTTATGTGTAGGCTTTAGCGCATAGCGTGAGAGATCGGTTGATCGAGCGTTGGCATAATACGCAAATGTACTTCAAAAGGAAAGAACCGAAGCGCATTTATTTCCTTTCACTTGAGTATCTGATGGGTATGTATTGATGAACTTCTCATTTACGTAAGCTTATTGGTATTTTTGACTGATTTAGCTTTTCATTAGTCATTGATGTCAATGATTTCTTGTTTTTTCGTCGCATGTAAAAGTTAATACTGTAGTGTTGTGCTTTAATGTGTGGTAATATTCAATTTTATTGCATTTTCGAACCAATTGTTCACTGATTCAACTTTTAATTGCTTGCATACTTCAGCCGGTGTTTGTAATTTAGTAGCTGTTGAATCACTGCTTGCTCTTTTTAAATGTCATCATCAGGTCGTTCATTGTCAAATAGAGTCATCAATCTTGGGATACGGGACCAGTATGCAGATGCATTAAATCAGCTTGGTTTTGAGTTTGAAGTTTTGGCTGACCAGGTGGGCATGGCACACAAAACCCCCATCCTCCTAAAAAAAAAACATTTTGATTCTTCTGTTCCTATCAAATTATTCAATGGAGTAAGATCAAACTTTTGGAATATACATTAAGATCAAACTTTTGGAATATACATTTTACAGCCATTCAAAGAAGTTGAAGAAAAGTCCAAAAGAATTATACCTGCTCTGGGTGATGCATGTGACTTTAGAGTATACAGTATATAAATATACAACATATGAGGAGGTTCTTTCTATTGAAAGTTATTTTAATATTAATGGGATTGATTGCTCGGAAAAAGCATACAGGAGAAGGGTTTCAAGGGGCATGACCGATCAATCTTGTCATAAAATTAGATTTTTGGACAGTGATTTGATCAGAAGCTTGCCAGTTGATCATATATATGTCTTTTGATATTGAACTACTAATTACGCTCATTCTTCTGTGAATTCAGGTTTAGATTCTACTCTCTGATTACACATCTTTTTACTACTACCTTTTTCACCCTTGAAAATTTCTCAATACATGCAAAAGAATGCTCATATAAATCTTGACAAGATACATGCAATAAGAAATAGATTGAAACAGAAAAGTAGAAAAAACCGGATAACAACTTTGAGCTTTGAGTGCTGATATTTTCAGTAGAGAAAGTAGAAGAAGAAGGGCTTTGAAGTAGAAACAATTCAAGGAAAGTTAATAAAACTTTTTCAAAATTTCAATGCCATTAATTAAGGGCATATATTGACACTGCTTACTATTTCTTTAAGCAGGCTGTGGCCATAGTCTCACCCTTATGTATTTAATTAAGTTCATACGCTAAAGAATTGGTGGACTTTCATATCTGATGTTTATCCTTTTACATTTAGATTGTCTCTCTTTTCTTATGCATGAGTTATCTGTTGATGTTTCAAGGAAGGGGATGCTGCTCTTGGTAATGGTGGTCTTGCTTGTCTTTCAGCTTGTCAAATGGATTCCTTAGAACTTTGGAGTATCCCAATTGTCATTTGGTTATTGATCTTTATACTAGTTGAAAGTGATGATAGTACTTTTCCTAAAGATGAATGGGACAGTGAGATTGGTTTTATTCATCTTTGATCCATTTGACCTTGATTGATATTTTAAATACATCAAATATTTTTATCAATTTTAATTGTTAATATCTTGCAATTAGTGTTGCAAAGCCTGATAGTGGAGGCCACCCTAAAATCAAGGAAAAGGAGTCTGATGGATGAGTAAAAACTTTCTTCTTTTCTGATATCAAACCCAAAAACCTTTTCCCCCACATGCTTTAAGATGCGGATACATTTTTGTTAGAGATAAAAGAGGAAAGTAAAACTTCCTTCAAGTAGAAGAAAGATAATCACTTTATCTTCTTCCTTTTAGTAGCCCATACAAGTAAACGCTCAAATATTTAAAACTGTTCTTTTATGACTCCTTGTGTTATGTGTATCATGTAAGAGGGTTTTAATTAATTTTTGATAATCACTTGTTACTTCTTTTCAGTTATGGGCTACGATACCAGTATGGGCTGTTTCGTCAGGTCATACTGGATGGCTATCAACATGAGCAACCTGATTATTGGTTAAATTTTGGAAATCCTTGGGAGATTGAACGAATTCATGTAACCTATCCTGTGAAGGTTGCAAGTACTTTTCTCTCTGTCATGGTCTAATTTTTTTTCCATAATTATTGCTTTTCATGATACTGCCAATCCATCCATTCTGTTGTCTTAGACTTCTATATTAACCATATATCTGGATATGTTGGATTAACTAGTTCTATGGGACCGTTGAAGAGGAAGATTTTAATGGAAGAAAACGTAAAGTTTGGTCCCCAAAGAAATGGTAAACAGTAGTATTATCATGCACTCAAGATTGCATTCTTCAAAGTATAGGTTTTTCAATAATTTAACTTTTATGCATTCACATGATTTTGCATGTTCCAATGTTATGAAGCACATCTTGAAATGAGTGCTCTATTTTCCTGAGCAGGCTGTAAGTTAAGTGAACTAAATGGTTTGTTTCCATTCAAATTCGATTGAAGCTGTTGCCTATGACAATCCAATACCTGGCTATGGAACAAGGAATACCATTACTCTCCGCCTTTGGGCTGCTAAACCAAGTGATCAAAATGATATGGTAAGCTTTACTGCAATTGAATATCATTGACTTTAAGGATGAGCATATTCTTCTTTTATCCAGGAGAAGTTTAAGGATCAAGTTTGGGTCAATAAAATTAGAAAACTGAACGACAGGAATTTAACGAATTATAACATATTCTGCTTGGATATTTTGGCCTTGTAGTACAAATTTGAGGACTTATCTATCTGAAAATTGTTGGCACCTGATTGTACTTTCGCCTGCCATATAGATAATGTATGAACATTTTGCTTTACTGGGGAAGCAAACAACTATGTTACAGAACTTTTCCTATATTTGATGTCCCTTGCTTTTTATTGAATTTGGAGGAATGCTAAGTTTCCATCTGAAATATATGTCATTTGCAGGAATCCTACAATACTGGAGACTATATCAATGCTGTTGTCAACCGACAGTGAGCGGAAACTATAAGTAGTGTTCTATACCCTGATGATCGCTCGTATCAGGTATGATTTTTCTTCTTCTATTGGTTAGTTAATGCTTATGTAGTGCAAATCAGCCCTGTATTGTTATTTCTTCATGCTTCTTTCATAATTTGTGTATTTGAAGACAATTTCATTCTTTTCTTTTCATGGTTGATCATGCAGAGTTGAAAGTCATGCTTCTTTCATGAAAGATTTTTTTTTTTCTCTTCTCATTCTTGGATTAGAAGCTGTTCATTTTTTTAATGACATTTTCCCATAATTCATCGCATAGTAACTTATAATTTGGCAATGAAACACCATGCTTGGGTATTATGGGCATCAAATCAAAATCATTAGTCATTGCTCAAGTGGACACCTCCTGCTTGCTTGTCTTTTCTTTTTTGTTACCATTGTCACTTTGCATCATTGTGTTAACTTTTCTGATTTAAAGATCTATGTATTTCTGTATGGAAATACACTTTCATTGCTTGATCTACTCTTTCAGGGGAAGGAACTTCGATTGAAACAACAATATTTTTTTGTCTCTGCATCGCTGCAAGAGATTATTCGGTGGTTCAAAGACACTCATGGTAACTTTGATGACTTCCCAGAAAAGGTTTCTTATCTCAGTGATCTATCATCTATTATTGTGTATCAATCTCATATTTAAACCAATTCAGTGTTATTAAAAGAATCATGGTTCTGAATTTTTATAGTCAATTTTTAGCATGCTAAGTTACACTTCTGCTACACACTTTTATAACTTCTACTACCAGAGAACAGATCCACTTATATTAGGCTTTCTTGTCATCTAGGGTTGGGGAGTTGGTTGCTAAATGACATATATATGTGTAAATGTAAGCACAGGAATATTTCGTGGCATTTTTGCTGCTTCGTTGAAAATAGAAGTTATGATAGACCCAAGCATTACATAGAAATCATCTTGGTCATTTTGCTGTTGAGAGGCTTCTCTCTCTCTCTCTCTATATATATATATATATATATATATATATATATATATATAATTCTTTTTTCAGATTGCCACTAATTATTTGTTTGCTCTTGTATCATTTGACATTGTGTAGGTTGCCCTGCAATTGAACGATACTCACCCATCTCTTGCAATAGCTGAGGTAATAAGATTGCTTGTTGATGAAGAGAATTTAAATTGGAGTACAGCATGGGACATTATATGCAAGATTTTCTCTTTCACAACTCACACAGTATTGCCTGAAGGATTGGAGAAAATCCCTGTGGATCTACTGGAAAATCTTCTGCCTCGACATTTACAGGTGGGTGATTTAGTGGATTTTCTAAAGGATTTTTTTTAATAGGTCCGAATGCTTTTTGGCTGAATTTCTTATAATGTTACTATGAATCTCCCCAAGAATAAGTTCAACAAGCTTGTTTTAATATTAGATTAATTGGTTTAATGAAACATAAGGAGTTGAGGAAGAGGAATATTGTCTTTTTTTTTTTTTTCAAATTTTTTAATGGAATTGTTTTTTTTTCAGATTATATATGATATAAACTTCAATTTCATTGAGGAGTTGAAGAATAGAATTGGTTTAAATTATGAACGACTTTCCAGGATGTCGATTGTTGAGGAAGGTGCTGTGAAGGTATTTGCAAAAGTCACTCTAAAATTTTTATTTTTAAAATGTATCTTTTGTTGGCTAATTTCATTTGGCATCGCATTGTGCTAATGTCTTTATCAAGTCTGTCCTAGTAATTTCCTTATCTTCCTTTTCTATGTTTTATCTTATTAATACTCAACAGAATTTGCTTACTTTGAGGCATTTTGCGAAGCACAAATCATTTTGGAAAATGAGAGAGATATTAGATTGCTAATTTTTTTTATATTTTTTTTCTTTCCAGCAATAAATTTATCTCAGATTAACTATTGTAGGACCTGAAGTTTTTTCATAGTTTGATACTTTATTGGCTTCACAAGTATGTCCGAGAATAGCGGATCTTGTCCACTTGCATGTTCTGTATTCTAAAACTTGGAAGCATGAGTTTTTCTGTGTGCGGCTTAAGTCTCCTCTTCCACTGTTAAGTCATGAATACTTGGGCTTATACATTGATAAGTGTGCTGGTCCTGGTAAAAAATCTCACAGAAGGATTTGGCTCTAAATAGAGTTGAATGAACAGGATCCTGGTAACCAATCATATAGTTTTGGATTGTACATTGAGAATGGATCTAGGTATGATGTCGTTGTATATTGAGAATGGATCTAGGTATAATGTTGTTGCATATTGAGAATGGATCTAGATATAATTTTTGTTTCTCTGTCTCTGTCTCTCTGTCTAAATGCACGTATATCTGTTCTGAGAGAATGGGATAATCAATGGCTTATACCTTTTTGGTTACTGGTACATTCTTCATTTTTTTACCTATAATTTTCCTCTTTTATGCACAGCTTGGTATTGGTGATGAATTGTAAAATTAGTGTTGGAGTTGATAATGTATTTCCATTGTTGAACAGAATATTCGGATGGCGAATCTATCAATTGTTTGTTCTCACTGTGAATGGTGTTTCTAAAGTACCTGCGAAGTTATTAAAAACAAGAGTGTTTAAGGTAAAACATAATTTTTTTATTTTACTTGTTTCATAGCCTTTTCTGTTACTTGGATTGTCCTGAGCAAATTCTTCTGACACTCCTTAGAAATCTTTGCAGGACTTCTATGAGCTGTTTCCTCACAAATTTCATTACAAGACAAATGGAGTGACCCAGGTTGAAATTAGTTACTTTCTTAATATTACTTTTTTAAAAAGCCATTTATTTGTCTTCTGTTGTTCTCTATGCTAGGCTGAGAAAAAAAAACAGTGAACTGTATGATTGAATGGATTTTGACTGTCCCGATGTCCTTTGGACTTTGTATGTAATTGCCTACAACTGAAGACTGCAATGTCCATAGTGACGGAGGAACGTAGACCTAGACAGCTGTGATTGTGGGTTCCTTATGTGAGATCCATGAAAATGCCATGTTTAGGATAGTTAAGATTGCATTACAGTAGGAAGTGTAGGTGTCAGTTCTCTAATTGTGAAGTATATTATTCTCTAATAATTTTTGTGATTCAACCATTATCGTGTTGAATGTGCTCTGGGATGGGTGATTTGTTCATCAGATTTGATAATTCAGATGAATTGCCCACCCTTCTATATAGCCTCCTGTTCTAGTTTTAAAAAATAATTTGCACATCTATTGACACCTGTCTATCACTGATTATTTCTGTGTGCGTGAACTCTATACACATTTCTCATGGATGTCCCCAATTTTCATTCAACTTGGTTTAGTTTTCAAATTTTAATTGTCTTGTCAGTGTTATTGCACGATGAAATTCATTTTCCCCCTCTTGTTCTTTGGGTGCACTAATATCTAAATTTAAAAGTTTATGTTGCTGATGTTTGTCTGCATCTGAAATGCCTGTGATCTATTTATGTTTGATGTCTCAGCGTCGCTGGATTGTTGTCAGCAACCCAGGTTTCTGTGCTCTTATCTCAAAATGGCTTGGCACAGAAGCTTGGATTCGTGATGTGGACCTATTAGCAGGTTTGCAAGAGTATGCAACAAATGCTGATCGTCATCAAGAATGGAAGATGGTAACTTTTAGCCATGATAATTAATAAGCATGCAGTTTCTTTCAAAAGCAAATTGTCTAGTTGTGCAGGTTCCATTTAATTCTTGTAATAATTTTTATTGTTGTAGGTTAGGAAGGTTAACAAAATGAGGCTTGCAGAATATATTTAAGCAATGAGTGGGGTCAAGGTTTGAGTACAAGCTTATTGGAGATCTTAGGTCTCCTTGTTTAGTTTCCAGATGGATGTATGAAACTTGCATGTGATGTATTTTTATCAGTATAACACTTCAATTGCAGGTCAGTGTGGACACAATGTTTGATGTGCAAATAAAGCGAATGCACAAGTACAAAAGACAGTTTCTCAATATACTTGGGATCATTCATAGATATGACTGCATTAAGGTGTGGAATCTTCTGGGGTGAAGAGATTTGTTATTGTTAGTTAAGTATGTTAGAGAATTGGCTGATCTAAAATGAGACCTTCTCTCCACACCTTACAGAACCGAGTTTTCATGAATAATGCTCCCTTTAATGCTAAGATTAGTTTTATAAGGATGTATGATATTACTCTTTGTCACAGAACATGGAGAAGAACGAGAGGAGAAATGTTGTCCCTCGTGTTTGCATAATTGGAGGCAAAGCTGCTCCTGTTTATGAAGTTGCAAAGAAGATTATCAAACTTTGTCGTGCTGTAGCAGAAAAAATTAACAATGATCCAGATGTTGGAGATCTTTTAAAGCTGGTAAGAGGTCAATATATTCCTGTGCCTAATTGCAATAGATTGCATGCTAAATTCTGCAATATCGAATGGAAGTAGGTCTTCTGACCAATTTCCAAAGCGATGCAAAACTTTGCTGTGAACAAAATTTCCTTGAGCTCTGTCAAAATCCACCCAACGGCATCTTGTTGTGATTTTGAGCTGTTGTAGTTTAATCATTGGCTATGCTTTTTTCAATATCCTTTGTGGATCACCAAGCCCAAAGCCGTAGCCTCCTCTATCTCTGCACCTTTGACCTCCTCCTTCTAGACATCTTTATCAAGCAGCCATTTTACTAGCTTCTTGATATACAGAATTTTAGACGTGAGATGGTTTTACTCCCTTTTCTGGTCCTTGCCAGGTACCTTCTGGGAGTTAACTGATAGAGTTAACCTTCATCCTCTTCTTAAGAATTTTTGTCTGTTAATTCTTCTGATCCTGGTTTATACTATGACAGGTTTTTATCCCTGATTACAATGTCTCTGTTGCTGAGTTGGTAATACCAGGGGCTGACCTGTCACAGATCTTAAGGTTTGTAAAAACACCATGTTATGCCAATTCAATGAAAACCTTATTTCAATTGCAGTAATCTTCACATTTAGTGTTTTGCATTTTTTTAACTGCTGATTAGTGATTCTATTTCTAACCCAGCAGAGAATTTCAAATCACAGTAAGAGCGATATTTTTACCCAATTTATTCTAAAAATCAGTTTGGATTGCCACTGGGCTGATGAAGTGCTTATCCTGATGTTTGTTTGCAAGGTTTGAAGTTAAAAGTGAAGTGGCTGCAAGGTTCTTGTATTTACTCAAGTAGTTTGATCCTATTCTTTAACTTTGTGGAAGAGAGCGTTCCTATTAATGGAATTAATTTCTATCTGAATTTTTAGAATCTAGATAATAGTGGTTAAGTATTTTTCTATATTATGTTTACCATTCCTGGATTTTGTATCACCTTTCAATCTTCAGATATATTATAGATTCAGTGGAAGTAATTCATGATGTTGGGATGTGGTTTGAAGTTGAACCAGGTTCAACTTCTCCAAACGTATGAATCAGAGAATTTGTTTTTTGTGTGAATATTACTTGTGCTGCCACTTGACATTCACCTGTTTCTTGTTTCTTGTACAGCACTGCTGGACACAAGGCATCGAGAACTGGCAGCATGAAACTTTTGATGAATGGATGTTTACTTCTAGCTACTGAAGATGGTTCAACTGTTGAAATTGTTGAAGAAATAGGGGCTGATAAGATGGTAAGCACCGTCATAAATATTTCTAGGGATTCAATATGAAGGATAATCTTGTGATTGCATCTTCTATAAATGATATCTTGATATATGAGCTAAATATATGGTTCATAAGAGCACAACGACTGAGAAAACCTGATGGTTAGGGTTGAGCTTTAGGTGATTGAGGTTTTAAGTATTCTCAACCAGCTTCAACTCTTCATCATCTGGTTATTATTCTTTTATTATTGTAGTACAGATCATTGTGTATCCAACTGTGGACATTATTGGATGAATGGCTTTTTGATGGGATATATTGTCTTTCCAGTTTTTGTTTGGTGCAAAAATACTTGAAGTTCCAGTTTTGTGTCAGAAAGGACCTTCCCTTAAAGTGCCTCTTCAATTTGCTCGTGTTGTGAGGTATTTGAATAAGTTTGTGATCCTTCTCCCCATCCTTCACCCACCACCAAAACAAAATAAATAAAAAGGAATTTATTCTTGCACCATGGATGGCCACAGCCAGTGATGTTATGCTGAGCTTCTCATGCAGATTGTGAATTTTCTTGTGGATGTCTTGATTTTTTTACATGTAGGATGGTTCGGAGTGGCTATTTTGGCTTTGAAGACTATTTCAAATCACTATGCGAAAGCGTAGAGGGCGGCAATGACTTTTACCTCCTAGGTTCTGATTTTGAGAGCTATCTAGAAGCACAGGGAGTACTTGTTCCGTCATGATCTTGTCATTGCAGGAATAGAACTGCAAAAATTGTTGACGTTATACAATTGCAGGCTGCTGCTGATAAGGCATTTGTTGATTAGAAGTGGACTCAGATGAGCATTCTTAGCACATCTGGGTCGGGAAGATTTAGTAGTGATAGAACAATTGAAGAATATGCAGAGAAGACTTGGGGAATTGAACCCTGTAGATGTCCATTCTGATCTCCAGTTCTGAGAAGAAACAACAGTCGAAGGACTGGAGACAGACAAACCATGGATTGAGGGACTGCAAGTTTTGAGCATATTTCTTTGGAAGTATTTTGTTTCCTGCAGTGACTCTTGTTGGCATCGGTTTCATCTCAAAACTGAACTAAATCCTATTGTGGCTTTGCTATCAATATAATTGCAATACAAGAGAAGCAGCAATGGAAACTCATTATACAGCTTCAGGAGAAATGAACTGGTAAATCTGTACGAGTCACCTTCCCACACATAATTTTGTATCCTGTTGTAATAAGGAATGTGCAAGTATAGCACTGACCTAGTTGTGCTGTATGTACTATAGATTTAAGGAGTAAATAATGTACAATTAATCTTTCTTCAATAAACTGTCAAACTTTATTGACAGCGCTAGAGGGGAATAATTTTTACTATTAATACTCTTACCAAGTGAGTCACAACTATCCTCTGCCAAATTTATTTTGGGTGTAAACCTAACAAACTCTCTATCCCAAGAGTTTAATTCTTAAGCTTTCTTTGGTTCTCGTTTATGCAAAAGCATCCTTATGGCAAACTCCTATAATTTAGAAGTCATTTTCAAATTCAACCTATGATTTAAAACAGTGATTTTTTGGCTCCACCGCAGATATTTTATGATTTTTATTTTTAGGATAAAAAAATTTTATGAGTTGTTTTAAAGATAAAGTGATGAAAATGTATGGAGGATAATAATCATGATATTAATTAATTTCATTTTATTCAATTTTTTTTTTTAAAAAGAGTTAATGAGTGTAAATTATTTAAAAAATTTTTATTTTATTTTTTAGTCCTAAATTTGAGATTAAGAAAAATAATATTTAAAAATAAAATAATATAAATTTTCAATCTTCATTTATTTTTATTATTAATTTATTAATTTTTATTTATATTTTTTTTGAACTTTATTTTCATGCAATGCTTAATATCAACATAATTTTTTTTTTGTTTAATAGGTAATATCAACAATAGAGCTCATTTTTAAAGTTTTAAAGCACGATAATTTTTTTTTCCCTAAAAATGAATCGCAGTTCTAAAGATTCAACTCATAAGATCACTTTTCTTTTCTGAAATCGAAGGTTATCGTATCTCATGGACTGACTTAAGAAGGTTTGATTTATTTTAATCTCTGCAAAATGGAGCAAAGTAGCTTCCATACTTGCCATGTGTACGAACATGTTAAAAGAGCTCAGCAGTAAAATTCCAGATGCATAGATTCAGAGCTCACATAATAATAATAGTAATAACAAAGTGTGGGAGCAGGCGAAAAAGCAGTGAAGCAAAGACGACAACTCGACTAAAATGTTGTGGGTTTACCCAATCCTTATTCCCGCCATTTTTCTGTCGTCTCTATTAGATTTCACATTTCAAGAGAGCAACCACTTGCTCCTCCAATTGCACTACGCCAAGCTCAAAGTCGCTCAATTAGGTCAACAACCGATCCTCTTTCTTCCTTTTATTTTCAACCAAACATGTTATTTGAGAACATGTGATTCAGATTTAGATTTTGATTATTATTTCCTGGGCAGAATCTTCTCTTGAAGAAATCATGAAAAAGATAGAGGATAGAGACCGTTATCTGGAGAAAGGAGAGAGGCAAATTCAGGAGATGGAGAAGAAGATAAACGATCTGCAATCTACTCTTTCATTTTTGAAGGTTTGTTTTTTTTTTTTTTTTAATTCAGATATTTATTTGATTATTTTTGTAGTATCTGGAATTGGATTGAATTATGGGCTATTAATTGTAGGATGGTTCATTGCTATTGCCTGCTGACGAAAAAAAGATTAATGCGCTGGAAGACGAGGTTTTCCTTATCATCATTATTTTTTCAATCTAAATTTTTCTAACTATGTGTTTGTTGTTTGCTTCGTTTTAAAGTTCACCTACTGACCTGATTATTAACTTGATAATGCCTAGGTAAGAGTTATGTGGGCGACTTTGAGAAAGAACAACTTTGATCTTCATGTTTTGGAATCTAGAGCACGGGAAGCTGAGGATCTTTTAGAAATTGTAACTTTGGATGTTGAGAAGGTAAATACTCTTTAGCCATCCAATTGTTACTGATTTTCATCGAATGGAAGGGCAAAAAGCTTGGTAGTTTTTGCATTTCTCGTAGTTAAATCCAAACCCATAATTTGCAAGTTTGCTCTTTGGTTTTCATGCACAGTTCTGATACTTGCTTTGTGTTTTTACCGGACAAAAGTCCATTGATCATATAAACACAAATGATGATGAGGATAGAATGTGATATGCAAGAGATAGAGGGAGGAATTTTCCCGAAGTAAAGGTGTTGTCACAAGAAGTAGATGAATCATCCTACCTTCTGACAGCAGATCAATAAGGGATTTTGTTTCTGAAATTTGTATACCATGTTTCTGCTTGATTTTATCATTCCTTGATTTGTATATACTGTTTGTGACAACTCCTTCACTTTAGGTAAGTTTCCCTATTTCTCTGACTTTTAGCAAATTGGGTGTTCAATTATTCAATGGAGGCTACAGTCTATAAGTGATTCAAAGATTTATTAACAGATGCATTAATCTTCTTCTTGTTAGCTAGATACTCGTACCCTGTAAGATCCTAGAGCTTCTTTTTCTCTATCATCTTATCTGTTTTCCAATAAGAGAACTTTCCAGTTTAAGAGGAAAGGAAAAGTTTTAGGCGGTGGTGGATCCCCTTGAGGACAGGCAGGGGTAGTTGCAGCACCACCCCCCCTTCTCCAAAAACCAACAAATAATTTATGGAACCCCTCTATGAACATCATATGTATGTTATTAAAGAAATTTGACAATTTGGTATTGTTCACCCCTCATAATTTTTTTACACTGCCAACTCTATAATAAATAATATAATACTCATTTATAAATTAAAATTTTTAGTAAGTTAATTGAATTTTTTTATAACTTGTTAAAATAAGTAATATTAATTAATAAATGAGATGCGCTTATTAGTAAAAGAAATCTACAATAAACTCATAAATATAGGTTTAAAGTTAAATTAGTCTAACCTATTAGCCTTTTTAAATGGTCCAAGTCCAATCATTGTTTATTTAACTTGGTATAAAAACAAATTATAACTTATAGGCCGATAAAATTAATTTAAAAAACAAAAAGTATAGAATATTTTACTCAATAGAGTCTAAGACTCACAACTCACTTTTCACAAACAGCTAATGGGAAAGTGTCATGGAATTAGTTGTTCTTTGCATGTTTTTAAACCCTATAAATGACTACATTGAGAAGGTGGAGAATGATTTTGTTCCCAGCTTATTGATCACTTAAATAATTACATTGAGAATGATATTGCAAGACAATTTGATGTTTATTCAATTACAGATGCATTTGATGAAAAAAAGAATGACGGACACAATTTAAAATACATAATATTTGTAGATTGTACACATTTAAACTACCGTAAGTCAATGTTATCATTATTATTTTATTTATATGGATAAATATAAAATTTATTTGCAATTATATGTCTATCTTCAATATATCATAATTATATTCCTTTTTACAAGAGACAAGATGATCAGTTCATTTTATGCATAATTGGTTTGAGTTGTTCCTTGCTTTTCCATTTGGGATGCGTACTAAGGGTCATCATTGTTATTATGCTCTTCATAATAATATACATTCTTGTATTTGTAAACCCTAGGTAGGAATTGGTAACTGTTTAATGCAAATTTTCAACTTTTACTTATGCAAATTCATTATTAATTAATGTTTATCTTTTGTTGCTTTCAGATGTCCGACATCGTATCGGAACAGTGGATCCAAATTCAACAGTTTGAGCAGGCTCTTCAGCTCAGACAAGTATAAATATCTTAGTAAAACAGCAATGCTTTTGCCATGTGTCTTAAAGATTTGCATAACTAAAGGTTGTATTCTGTTCTGTGTTGATGGCCTGAATGATGCATAACAACTTGCCCCTCCTCTTATTGACAGATGACCATTTTAAAGGTTCGAAGGAGAGTGAGGAATCCAAGATGCTCATTCTCGAAGGTGATATTAAGATACTTTTGTCTATCTTATTCAATTTCATAATATCATATGAATTTTGAATATGTATATTCCATCCATTATGAATGCAACAATGTTTCTTTGAAAATAAGGAGTTTCTTATTTGTTGGTGTACATAGGTGTAGCTTTTGACTACTTGTATGCTTTATGTGGATTTGTAGTTCATGAGTGATGTCTCCAGCCAATATCTTCCCAAGTCTCTCAAGTCAATGGGTTTATATTTATTTGGCAGAGAGTCTGCCTTGAGTTCCTACACATCACAAACTATGCATCAGTTAGAAAGATTATATTCAACAGTGAAAGAGAACCACCATGAGGTTTGTACTTGCTTTTTATTTTGTACTATGTTTCTTGTCTTAATTATCATTTTTTTTTAAAAAATCTCAAGACAACGACTTGAAATAGTAGTTTGTTGATAGGTTCTACTTTAATGATATCAGAAATATTATGAGTAATTTACTACATAGAGATTTAAGTGAGCTTAAGCATGAGTAGTCTTGCTACTGCAATGTCCAACCCATGCCTTCTTCAAAAATGCTGTAAAACCTAGGCTTTTCCTGGACATCATTCTATATTGGTAATGAAATTTGGACTCTCATTTTGTTTGTAGCTGCAAGGTTTCATAAAACAAGAAATGCAAAGGCATGAGCTTACTATGCATTTTGCCAATGAGGAAGTAGTATTTTTTCTGGTATGTTACTCCATTGCTATTGATATAAATTCCCCCTCCCCCCTTCCTCCTCCTTTTTTTTTCCCATTCAACTAGAAGTTTGTATATTGATTTATTCAATGTTTTCTCCCTTTAAAAAAATCAATACTTGCTCTGAGTTTTGTGAGATGTCAGGCTTCTGCTTTGATCATCTTCCCAGTATTGAGTGCTTGGATACTGCTGTCATCGCATCTATGCTAGTTTCAGAGAAGATGGCAACATATTCTATGATGAAGATGAGGATAATGCTCAAATTGTCTGCACCCCCTGACCATTGCTCTCGTGTTAAACATGTGATCTCCATGTCGGATCATGCTATAATTTTGTTACTCTGATCAGCCAAATTCACTACTGATTATTCCTATTAGCTTCAGAAGGTCAACATCAACAGTTAAGCCCTTTAGTTGGAGTTTTTGACACATGGAGTGGTATCATTGGTGACACAAGAATCTGAGTTACTGTTTCAAATTCTGTGCTATAAATACATTCTTTGAGTGCCCTGCCTTTTATTTTGTTCATTTGATTGTAATTGTTTCACAATTCTTTCTTCCATTTTGGATCGTACAGTAGCATTTCAATGCTATAGGTCCGCTGGATAAAGATATAGAAACAATTCAGGATGATGTTGCTGTGTTAAATTTATATGTGCTTTCACGATGTTTTTACTGTTCGATAGACGTATACTATGCACTGAGAATTTTTACACTATCATTAGCAGCTGTGTTGCATATCACTGGCCTGGACTCTTTACCATGATTCAGATTTGCGTATGCATCAATTGTTTCAACCATTTGCTTGATTTCGAATTCATCTTTGAAGTTACAACTTAAATAGATTTATTTGCTTCTCTCCAAATACAATTATTCTTCTTGACGGCTCACAAATAAAGCAAAGGTGGAAAATTGTTTACCTTGACAGGCCATTTTATGCGTAGAGTTTAGCAGGCCTGCGTTAGGTGGGTGCCTCAGTCTCTTCTTCCTTTAGGTCCATCAGCGAGAATAGTTGCAAGAAAGAAATTTCATTTTCATTTTGATTCCAATATTATCTTCGAGACGGAGGACAAGACATGGGAGCAGAGAGCACAAGTCCTAACCCACATCCTAACCAGCCCCATAAAAACACCATCTCTCCACTCTCAGTTCTTGATCTCCACACCAACTGGGACTACCCACCTATCCTCTGCACCAAACACACCAAATCCTTTCCTTCCCTCCATCTGAGGTCGGGATTGTCTTTCTTCCTCGAAAGAGTCTCCCGATTAGGGTTGCCTGAGACTTCTCCGAGGTGCAAGTGCCCATACCAACAGTCTCCACCATTGATTCTTGCCAAGGGGTGGACGAAGCACGGTAGGATGATGAGCAAAAAAGACAGAATGTTAGGAAGAGGCTGAGCAGGAAAAGACTTGGTAGTAATATTCACCCTTCTATTCCTATTTTAGTTCCCAGTCTGTTTCTGTTTTCACTTCTGCTCTTGAACCTATTTCCTGATCTTGATTCTTAACAAAATTCTTTTGTGGGTTTTGTACCATGTGTATGCAAGTAATCTTGTAATAATGTTGGATTATGTTAATCTTGGTTTTTTGGAACTTCCCTTTTTGCGAACCTGATCCTGTTCTTTATAAAACAAGAATAGATGTGTATGGAATTTAATCATAATGCCAATGAAATTGTATGAAAATGAAGAGGTTTTCAATATATAATGTTAAATTGGTATAATAATATTTGAGTTTGTTCCATTATTTTACTTTAGAAGTGTATTTTAGACTTTTTTTTTTATTAATATTGTTAACAACTCCTCGGCTTTTATTATGGCGTTCAACAGCAAAATTTCGATATTAATGTGGAATTTTTATTATTTATGTATTTTTATGTAAATATGTAGTAAATTATTATTCAAGTAATTTTATGTTTTAAATTAAATATAAAATGCATATTATTGAATATAAAGATATATTTATATCTTAGTTATAAAAATTAAAGAATAATTATACAAAAATAACGATTTAGATTGCATTTTAAATGTCATAGTATATATGCACACACTAAGTTTTATTAACTGGTATTAAATAATATTTATTATAAAAACTTAAATTTAAGCTATATTTTGTAAATTTTAAGTTTCTATAAGATTATTGAAAATGATTATTTAGTGTGAATACCAAATGATTAGTATTTAGTATTCGTTATTACAATTTCACCCATACATGTACAATATATTATTTTTTAGCAAAAAAAATTTATTTTCTCTGAAAATAATTTTTTTGAATTATTATAGATATATTCTATAATCAATAAATTCATTTTCTATTAATTTTTTTAGTTTTTTCTAATAAAATGAGTCTTTTTTTTACTTAGTTTTGTTAGTTTTTCTTTGTATGGTCTCCCTTTTGAGATAATTTATTTATTTTTTCGAATGTTTGTCTCTTTTTGAAAATTTTAGTGATTTGAAATTGATAATTTAATAATATTTATTGTATTATTTGACATTATCTCTCAAATATATTATAAGATATATAAATTTTAATTTTTATTACACTATAATATATAATTAATAAAGTTGTAGAGTTATTAAAGGAGATTCATAATCATTATTTTGAAATTAAATTAATGTATCGTTATTAATAATATTGATAATTAATTTTATATCAGTATTCTAAATTGTAAAAATATTTTTATAGATATCATATGATTATTTATAGATAAAAAGATTTCTATTATTCTATAAAAAATTATATCTTAGCTTAAAAAAAAAAGAGGAAAAAAAATTTAACCCATAGCAACCTCTCTTAGAATAGATAGGTGATAAATTTGACTAACCAAATTACCTAATAGATGATATGATTTCTATGAAGGCAAGTTGATGGGAGCTGACACAGAAATCAAGAAAAGCGAAAGGGATTGTTTTAACCCTTTTAAAATCATGGTCATCATAGTTGGTACAGGAGAGGATACATAGGTATGAGTCGATATCATCCCTCTAACGAATCTCATAACTCATTCTTCTTAGTTTTCTAGCGTAAAATAAACGGACAATTCCTATATTACACATTGAAATATATTCATGAATAGGTTTATTTTCTACAGCTAACTCAAATAGAGCTTGATCTATTTATAACTAAACATGAATTAGTCAGGTTTGATAATGATAAATTTTTTAAAGAATATATTTTTCTAAGAGATTGATATCTCATAATTAAAGATACATTGATATTGATAAATTTTTTGTAAAGAAGTGATGTATTGAATAAAATTTAGAAAATAATAAGAAAAAAGATAATAAGCTGATGATAATAATATGACCCTTTTTTT
The DNA here is from genome assembly GCA_949677035.1 of Omphalea diandra. Classification (NCBI taxonomy): domain Eukaryota; kingdom Viridiplantae; phylum Streptophyta; class Magnoliopsida; order Malpighiales; family Euphorbiaceae; genus Omphalea; species Omphalea diandra. The sequence continues at coordinate 25,186 of CATIWR010069566.1, forward strand.
AAAAAAAAAAAAAAGGAAGGGAAGTGATAGGACTTGGGATTCTACTCTCTTATGATTCAATCACTTCTCTTTACCTTTTTTTTTTTATATAAATTTTCTTCATTACTATTGTTGATGGTAAATTGTACCGCTAATCACGGAAGGAGCGGCACCTAAACCAAGAAAAAGGAAAAGAGAAGTTATTTATTATAGGCGTTGACAATTGGTCCTGCTATATTCCGCTGCTGAACTTACCATTGGCTTTCTCCGCCGTGTGGCGATGCCACACCACATCTATACCATGTGCCGATAAAATAACCAACATATTTAAATCTTCTATATTATTATCCCATCTAAACACCATCTACTCTAAATTCAACTGTTTCACACACCAAACTTTATTTAGTTGATTGCTTATATAACTAAAGATCTTATGAGTCTTTAGTTCAACTCCCTCCACTTTATTATAATATAACAAAATTCAATAGTTAATGTAAAATTCATTTTTAGGAATAATGAAATCTCAATCATTAGATTGGTTTTTCACTACATATTGTTATAAACTGTGAACATATATTATACCTATGTTTTAGAATAATTATTTTCTTAGAAAATAAATTTTGTTTCAATATTATTATCATTCTAGAATATCATGTACCATTAATTGATTTTTTTTTTAAAAAAATTACTTTCATTATCAACTTTTTTCTCTTCTAATTAATTGCTTTTGTATCCATGTTAGTGTATAGTTTTACTTGAAGATAATTAAGGATATATTAATATATATTAATTAAAATTATTTTCTTAATTTAAATGTACAACTTTAAAAAAATTTATTTTGAAACGACAGAAAAACTTAATTTGAAATTTGAATATGGATAAGATCAATTTGGATAAATTTTTATATATACTTTCCTTTGAAGAGTATGTTCTAAGCATCCAATTCTCCATCAAAGCATTTCCAAGGGAATTGAAACCTTTCTTAATATTTCTTTCCTTTTATACGTTAGACTAACATAAGCAATACATACTTTGTTTTTGAAAACCTAGCTTTAGTTTTGGTCAGAAGCTTCTTTATCTTTTCTCTTTTCTTCTCTTTTTCCCTTTAAACAATTTTCTTTTGTTACAATATTTCCCCTTTTTTGAAAAAAAAAAATCATTAAATTCTAATGTTATTATTAGAGTGAACACAAACTAGTGAGAATATAGCTAATTCAAGTTAGCCGAAAAAGAATAGCTAATTCAAGTTAGTCGAAAAAGAATAGCTAATTCAATAATTACTAATATATAATATAATAAACTAATGTGTAAATTAAGAAAGTAGAAGCTAAGACGATTTAGAAGAGTCCCACTAATTACTAAATCATATTTGTTTGGTTGTGTTCATTATGTGCAATAAACAAGGATCAGACCCATCTCACCAAATCTTCATTGCTTGGTTTCGCAATTACAGTGCAGGAACAAACAACCACCATGCAACAATGTACGTATTCCTGCTACCTCCATTTACAAGTCTATGCATTATAGCTTTAAGCTGCATCTTAATGTTGATTAATTATATTTAGGCACAAAAGTCACAATCTCTTACTGGTTACCTCTCTAACATACAAGTATACCGCATTTTGTGCTGCTATTATGTACCTTCTAATTAGAGATCAGTTAAATTCAGAAAGTTAATTAGAGTTATGATGTATGTACATAAACATCTTTTACTTAAGTACATACATGGCTAAAATATTGCTAAAAGCAGAAGACAACAAAGAAATAGGCAATAACGACCAAAAAGGTGGCATATATGTACATATTTATTTTAAACTATTGCTGCTAGCAGGTAAGGTTAATAGAAATTGCAAGTTGCTTTTTGTATTATGGCCTTTATAATTTAGGATCTCTTCTGTCTTTTCCCTCCCTTAACTGTTTATAGCATGAAAACATCCCCTTATATATATATATAATTAACAAACAGCCAATAATACAGTATCGAATAACGTACAAAAAAATAAAATTTGAAAATTTTCAAAATAATCTTTTTCTAGAGAGAAATAAACTGATTGACAAGTGAATTTACTAAATTAAATTAGAGATATATAAAAAATGGGAAAAAACTAAATGGAGATAAATAATATTCCTAAAACCATTGGAGATAAATAACTCCAGAGCCTGAAAATTTTCCATTTCTCAGCCAATAGTTCTCACAAAAAAAAAAAAAAAAGAAAAAAAAGACAAGGTATTATGGATTTGTTGCTTCTTTTTTTTTTTTTTTTGAAAATCATAAATAAAGAATATCGAAGAGGAGGAAAGAGGCATGGGAAAAGGTTGGGTGTGTCCATTAGAATTAGATTAGAGCAAAGAGAAGAGGGCACAGGCTGTCTGTGGACTAAATGCCATTATTGGCTGTGCCCCACCTCGCACCACAATCCCCGCATAATTACCCGCTCAACTTCCTTCTTTACATTACTTCCTTCTACTGTATAATAAACCCTTTTAAAATTACTTGGCTAGTTTTCTCTTCTATTCACATATATAGGTAAATTCTAAAGTATTCTCACGGTTGGCGAATGCTACGTCATTGTTATTATTATTATAAAAATTTTAAATTATATAATTTATTAATTATCTATACTAATTTTGAAAAATAAAAATCATTAAAATGTAAATAATTTTATATTAATAAAATTATTATTTATATTTTAAATTTATATTAATTATGACATCGTAATATAATATTACGTGAGATATTATAGTGTTCACTTATATATACTCTTTTATTTTATTTTTTTGATGAAAACCATATATATATATATATATATATATATATATATATATATATATATATATATTCATTAAGCTGTGAGTGAATGAAAGAAAGACTTTTTGAATTTTGAGGCAATTTCACCTATTTATGTTTCCTTTTCTAAAAGGATAATTTCACATTTCATAAATTAATCTGTGGTGCCATGGTTTTTTTCTTTTTTTGGTCAACAGCCACTAACAAGGGTAATTAGTTATTCTCGACCAATTTTTTTGAGAAATTTGCCATTGGCATGATCTCAGGATTCTTTACATGTCAATAAGGTTTCCAATTACACGAGATTATCGTCCTTAAATCAGTTTGATTTGCTTAAAAGATAAGCAAGATTTATAAAGAGATTATGATGAAACATAATAATCTAAATTAATATAATTGATATCCAATTAAACAATATGATCACCTTCCTCAAAATATATAGGATCACATGAAAGGATCTTCGCAGAAAACATTTATTTGAATGGGGATGTTTTTTCCACAAAGATTATGGGAGTCATATAAAGTATTGCCAAATATAAATATTATTCAAAGAAAATAAACAAAATTAACAAGAAAAAGAAGAGTTCTTTCCTAAAAGTTTTTTCTCTTGCAGGGACCACACTTTATAACGAGTAGAAAGAATAGTAGAGATCGATGGGGGAGACGTTCCTATATATAAAGATTGCACCTTCCCTAATCCTTCACTATACACTATCAGTATCTTTTCTTGCTTTCTATTGCCACTAATCATGGGTTCCTCTCCCAAACTCCTTCCTTTTTTCTTCCTCTTAGCCCTTTTCTTTATGCAAGTTTATGCTAGAGACAGCCAGTTCTTCAGCAAGGTTTCTGCCACTACTAACCCCTCCACCACCGCCACTACCACGACCACCGTCAATGGCAACAAAGAACAAGAAAACTTGAACCAGCAAGAACAAGAGCCAACTTTCATGCCAGAGACCGAAAATGGTTATGGCCTATATGGTCATGGTCAAGGTCAAGAATCCACCCAGTTCCCCACCACCACCAAACTGGCTGGCAATGCGCCCTCCACCATCCCCACCACTGCCGCCACCACTTACACACCCTACACCACCCCCACCACCACTTACACATCCTACACCCCCCCCACCACCACTTACACACCCTACACCCCCCCCACCACCACTTACACACCCTACACCACCCCTACCACCACTTACACACCCTACACAACCCAGACCCAAACCGAAGAAGCCTACACCAATTACCCCAATACCAACACCAACTATTACAACAACGATCAATACAACCAATACAGCAATAATGCAAATGACCAAGCGCAGCGACAAAACTTTGGAGAAACAAGCCTTCAAGAAAGAAGCTACACCACCAGGCCCGGCCAGACCAACAACAAGTACTACAACTACAATAGTGCAAATGGGTACAACACCGAAGGGAAGCAAGGGATGAGTGATACCAGGTACTTAGAAAATGAAAAGTACTACCATGATAACAATAATGAGAACAATTATCACCCCCCTGGTCCGTTCCAGAATTCAAGAATCAATAACTACGATAATAGGGGTACTTATTATAACAACAACAATAACGAGAATACATATGAGTACCGTAACTCCATGGACAGCAATCAGAACCAGGAGGAGTTTCAAGAGATCGAAGATGAGCAGTACCAGCCTTGAGTCTTTTCTTTTTTTTGGGCCACATATGAGTACAGTCAAGAAAATGATGAGGTGGGTTAAAGGGGTGGTGTTAGAAGTTAAATTATGATGTGTTTTAGTGGGAAAGATTAAAAACTTTATAAAATTGATTTATTGTGGTATTTTATCTTTTCTGTTTGCTGTTTGCTAAGGCATGTCTTTCAAAAATTAAGATATATCTTCTTTCTAGTCTCTCTCTCTTTTTTTTTTTTTGAATGGTTGATTATGAATGATAAATAATTCTATAAATGTGTGTTATAATGGTATTTTTGTTCCTCATTTCAAAGTTCCCAATTGCATTTTTTAACAGTTAGAATTTTCTTCATCTATATGGAATAAATGAAACTCTTAAAATTTCATGTTTAATTTATTTTTTTTTTATGGAAGATGATTGATATCATTATTGAAGCAGGTAAATCAATGAAAATAAGTGCCTCCAATTCTCTTGGAGGAAAATTCAAATCAAACATGCTTGTTTTGATTTTGTATTGTTAATTCAGAAACAGTGGCGGAACCAGGGGGCTTCGTCCCCTCTTGGCCGATGACAAGACATGACAATGGAGCTGGAGGCGCTGATCTAGCCCCTGCCATGTGAGAACCTCCCTCCCTAAAACATTTTTTTTTTTGTGGTTTTACTCACTCAAAACGACATCATTTTGAGTGAGTGATCAATAGAAAAATGAAGAGAGATGTTTTTTTAAGGTCTCTCGCCCGTCTCACTCCATCCCCCCAGAAAAACACAGTTTTCTTCGTCACGTCAAATCCTTCTTCTCCGATTCAAAATTTCTTAAATTTCTCATTTTTCTTCAAAAAATATTTAAATTACTCTTCAAAATTTTAATTTGCATTAATATTTTAGGCTAAACTATCAATGAATTTGGAGAATTTGTAGTTCAATCAAAGGTGATTTCTGACCATTCTTTTTAAATTTTTTATTTTTTATTTTTCTCATATTTTCATATTTTAATTCACTTAGTTTTATATGAAAAAATATGACATCCACTTCTTGTTCTTTTGTATTTCTTAAAAATTGTGAATTGATTGAATTTGAAATAAAACCCTAATTTAGAAATAGAAAATTTAAATTAAAAATATATTATAAATTAGGAACTCTAATTTAAATTAGAAATAGAAAATTTAAATTAAAGTATATTGTGAATTAGGAAATAGAAATAGAAAATTTATTGTGAATTTAAATATTGTGAATTAGAAAATTTAAATTAAAAGTATATTGTATATTTATTGTAAATTATAAATAGAAAATTTAAATTAAAAATATATTATGAATTGTGGATTATAAATCCTAATTGATTTATTGTGAATTTAAAATATTGTGAAGTTATAGTAAAATATAAATTTTATTAAAAATAATTAATTTATTGTGTATTAGAAATATAAAAATCAAATTAAAAATATTTTGAATTGAATTGAAAATTTTATTGGTTTGCAAATTATGAATTGTGATTGAAAATTTATTATTTTATGAATTGTGATTAAGTAACATGAATTTATTTGGATTGTTTATCTATGGTAGAATATGAAAAAGTATTTTAAACAAATTTGCAGTATTAAATTTTCAAAAAATTTTATATTTAATAGTGAGTGAGCCCCTAAAATAAATCTCTGATTCTATTACTGTTCGGAAATGTAGTATGGAATTCTTTGTCTCATTATTCAAAAGTCTCGTAATATTTAATCAAGTCGAAGTGGTTAAAAGAGTGTTATTATCTTGTTCATTTGAGTTTGATACTTTTGAAAATTAGGATCACAATCTTAGTAATTGATATCAATGGTCTGTAAATTTTGACTGTGATTTTATTATGGTTACAATTTTTTAAGTTTTATAATTTAAATATTGAAATTTTATTAATATATGATTAGCAGTTTTTAAGTTAAATTAGAATGAAAGTGGTGTTAATTTAGTAAATCTTAGTATGGGTCTAAGTTTATATTAGTAAATCTGATTAGGAATGAAAAAATAATAGATATGAAATTAATAAATGAGGCTGAAAATGATATGAGTGGGCACTTTAATTTCCACAGTCTGATATTTAAATTGGTAAGAAAATCACTAATTATATTTTAATAGAATATTGAAATTTTAATAATTAAATTATAAAAATCAAAATTTTCTTATCACTACAAAATTATAGTCTGAGTTTAGAGATTATTGATCTAATTTATCAGATAATCTTCTTTATCTTGTTACCAATGAAAAGAAAAAGGTTAAAAAGGAGATGAAACAGAAGCCATGTGCCTCCCACAACTAACTCCTCTCATCAATTTGCGCCTTGATGGGTTCCAAATTATCCATCTCTTTCCAATTTTAACTAAACTTCCTCAAAAGTCCATCCATTTCGTTGAAGATAGCTGTTGGGGTCCATGAACACTGCGATTACCTACCGAAAATACTTTCTA
>CATIWR010069568.1:0-17533 GCA_949677035.1 Omphalea diandra
ATAAAGATATACTTAATATATATATAAATAAAAATATAATATTTAAAAATATATATATATATATATATATATATATATATATATATATATATATATATATATATATATATATATATATATTATCGATCACTACTATCATGGACTAACTTTGATATATTGTGTTACGTTTATTTTTTCTAATTAAATCAAAACTTAAAATTTATCATTGGGGTTGATTTACAACAAAAAAAAATAATATTTCGATTTTGCTTTGACATGGATAACTATAATATTTAGAGCAGATAAATTGGTGGAATTAGGCCCTGATTAATTTTTTTTTTACTTTTTTTAGTATATATTTGAGTTAAGTCATTCGACATTTTAGATGGATTGATCTGATCCTTGAGTTAATATACGAATAAAAATTTAAGTTATTTTTAAATTTCAGATTCACTCATAGCTTTGTGTTTTTAATTAAAGAAAATATTATTTTGATTTTATAAAAGTTAAAATTTAATAATTTAAATAAAGTGAAATTCAAATTGTTTCTGATTATGTTAGGATAAAATCAATTTGGATTGATTTATGAATACAGTTAGAGCCGAGTTGAATTTTATCTAAACATTTTTTATTTTACTTTTTTTCAAAATTAAATTAGATTTTAATTATTTTTCAAATAATTTTTTATTAAAATTTTGAGTCAAATAAAGAACCTCTCATATACAAATATGAGATCCTTGGAAAACCAAAAGCTCTACCTTTCTCTTTTCTTTCTCAAAAATCTTAAATTTTAACCTTTTGGATTCTTGGATAAAATTTTACTGATAGTAGCCTTCATATTAATAAATTTAGTATTTTTTAATAGATATTTTCTTTATTTTCAATTTTAATCTGTGTTTCGATGTTTTTATCATTTTTTGAAAAATAAATATGTGAGTTTTCTTAATCTTTTATATGATCAATTGAAATTTATTCTTTTTTCTTATATTATCTGTGAGTTTGATTTTTTTTATTTTATTGTCTTAACAAAATTCATATATATAGATCTGAAATTATTTATTTATTGTGTTTTTTTTTTATTTTTTTAGATAATATGAGTCTCCTTTTACGAGAGTTTTGTTCTTCTTTTATAAGAATGTGGATTAATTTTATTATGGAATTTTTTGATTCTTCTTCCTCTTTGAAAGTTTTGATGTGATTAGTGAATAGTTTGTTGTCATTTCTTTTTTTAAATCGGACTCGTTCAAAAGATTTAAAAGTCAATATATGATCAATAGTATTATCGAAAAGAGCATACTTAATATCCAAAAGATTTCATATTTTTTTTTTTTTTTTTTAAAAGTAAAAACTTACTGATACAAGATGGACCTACTAACATGTCTAGTTATTTATCTTCCTTTGGTAAGTAGAATTCTAAGGATAATCTTATGTCATAGGACAGGGACTTGTGTGGTCACATGATTTCACTATTTGAAGCATGACTTTGGTTTTACACTTAGTCTCCTATTCCTCATTTCTTAATTATAATAGTTCCTTAATTCCTGGCTCATAATTTGACAAATAACCTAATTAAGTAGCATGATTGCTGACAAAAAATCAAACCGAATTATTCTCTACATTATGTATACGAAATGTTTGTCATGTGAATCTGCAGAATACATATAATGCCAAATAAGAACATCAAATTTTTAACTATGCATCTTCATCATAATTTTCTCATCTTTATTCAATACTAATAATGCTGCAAGCCAAGAGTAACGTCCATACAATATAAGATAAAGGAGTCATCCAAAGATATATTTTCCTCAGTTTTTTGTTTAGTTGGACCACATTAATTGGTCAGTGCTTGTTTGCATAGAGATGGATTTTAGCAATTCAAATTCTTCTTATTTTGTACGTCACAAAATTTTAGTCTTTTTGGTTTATATATAATTTTTAAGAGTGAGGGTTTTTGAACCTTTCATCCATAATGTAGTAAGAGTTTTATTTTATGATATAATTAAAAAGAGAAAATTATCTTTGCTGTGTAGTCCAAAAATCCATGGACCTTCAATAAAAAAAAAATGAACTGCAGATAAAAGAACTCTTTTTTTCACAAATCCATCTATTTATTTAATAATATACACACACACACACACATATATATTATTAAATAATTTATAGGTAATTATTTCGTGTGTATATATATATATATATATATATATATATATATATATGAAATAATTACCTATAAATTGATTTTTTATTAAAGAATTTAAGAGATATATAGTATTTTATCTTATATTAAAATCAATTAATGTCCATTTTATAAAATTAATATTCATATATAGTAAATATATATTAAATCTATATAGAAAAGAAATATATAAAGTATTTATTAATTATTTAAATAATCAAAATCTTTAATTTTTTACTAATAAAAGCTCCATTTAAAACTTTTTTATAGCAATACATTGGATGGACTCTGATGATATTATATACCTATAAATAAAATAATGGGTTACCTCCATTTGCTTAACTTTTTCTATAAATACCACAAGATTATATGACCCATTTCAACGACAACCTCACATTCTACTGTCCAGTGTCCCGCTCTTCTCAGTGACTAGAAAAATAATGTGGTTCACTAAATTATTATTTGCCACATTTCTTGTGGGATCAATCCTATCTCATATTTCTCTGGCCCAAAATTCTCCTCAAGACTATGTTGATGCACATAACGCAGTTCGTGCACAGGTGGGGGTCGGGCCAGTTGCATGGAACGAGACAGTGGCAGCCTATGCTCAAAAATATGCAAACTCAAGGGTTGGAAACTGTGAACTGAAGCATTCATATGGACCCTATGGAGAGAACATCGCTGAAGGGTATGGTAATCTGAACGGTGTGGACGCGGTGACGATGTGGGTGAGTGAGAAGCCTAACTATGACTATAAATCTAATTCTTGCGTTGGTGATGACTGCTGGCACTATACTCAGGTTGTTTGGCGAAACTCAGTTCATCTTGGGTGTGGTAGGGCTAAGTGCAAGAATGGGTGGGTGTTTGTGACTTGCAATTATGATCCAGTTGGAAATATTGAGGGCCAACGTCCTTATTGAAGTTTTTTTTTTTATCCCCCCTCCCCCTTTTCATTTCAATTTCTTAATAAAATATTTCTTAGATAATTTATTTTTGTTTTTTTGGGCTACTAATCACCAAAAAATAAGACATCAGAGTGAGGCCCACCTTCTGATCCTGCATTATTTTATTTGCATTTTCGTGTTTAAACTATAAGTATAATTTATTAATTATTTGTGATAATTTCATAACTAATAATTGATTTTATAAAATATCCTTTTAAATATATCAATCGAAAAAAAATGAAGGCAAAGGCTGCAATGCTCTCAAACAAAAATTTAAAGATGCATCACGAACATATTAACATATATTTATAGTCAATTATTGATATCCACCAATTTGTCTCTTTATATTTAGTACAGCTAACTAATTGGTATACTATAAGTACGCCAAAACTATGTACCCTACAGTGCTAAGAACCTCAACTTCTCCCTTCTATTTTCTTCCCTTTAATAGAAATAGGGAGATGGGGTTCAACAAGTTCGTAGCAGCCGTATGTTTGATGGGATTAGCCCTCTCTTCGATCTCCCTAGCCCAAAATGCTCCCGAAGATTACGTCGCTGCCCATAACATAGTTCGTGCAGACGTAGGGGTCGGTCCACTCGTGTGGAATCATACATTAGCAGCCTATGCTCATCACTATATAAGCTCCAAGACTGCAACTTGTGAAATGGAGCATTCAAATGGCCCCTATGGTGAGAACTTAGCACAAGGTTACGGCGAATTCAGCGGTGTTGATGCAGTGAAAATGTGGGCGGATGAGAAGCCTAATTATGACTATGAATCTAATAGTTGTACGGCTGATCAGTGCTTGCATTACACTCAAATTATTTGGCGTAACACACATGAAGTAGGTTGTACTAATCTTAAGTGCCAAAATGGGTGGAGGTTTATAAGCTGCAATTATTATCCTCCAGGAAACTATATAGGTGAAAGGCCTTATTGAAAGGGAGAAAAAAGATGGGTTGATTTCATTAAATCATAAGAACAGGGCTTGGCTTGATAGCATTACTAATAAAGCTAATTAAGCTTCTATATATACTGCACGAGAATGCTGATATGTTTGTAATATGTATAAGGGAATTTCGCTTTGTATATATTAATAAAGCTACGAACTTGTCCCCTTAAAGCCTGAGTTTGATTTTAAGTTGTATGTTCAAATTCATGCACTGTTTGATTAATCGATTCTTATTTCTGCCTAGTTTTGGTGATAATTAACTTTCATGATTCTAGTTTAAAGGACTCGTAATTAAATAGTTCACTTATTATTAATTAGTCTGATTGATTATTGATTTGAACATTTATCTAAGCAAATACGGGTTCAATCATTTCTTTTTGTTGCTATGGACATAAAATTTTCTTTAAAGGAAACAATGGTAATGGGTTAAGTTATAGTTTAGGATAAGAACTATTAGGGTGGGAGATAAGTCTAGCATCTACTGGGCAACATGAATTGGAAAATATTGTTTACCCATTCGACATATTCCTTCTTTTAAAATGGTTAGGATATTTTCGAATTAGTTTTTGAGCGAATTGAAATTATATTTCTTTTGGAAAATCCTAGGGACACACTCTTTGTATTAGAGGTGGCAAAAGGGTCACTCAGGTTATTTTTGGGTCAACTCATTTTTGAGTCAGATCAAGTTTAACTTGTTCGAGTTTTGAATGAGTTTAGAGTCACCTATCAGATCTTGCATGCAAAAAAGATTTTGGATCGAATTCGAGTTTACTCTTAAAAATAATATCTTGGGTCAAGTAATATTTTATTCAATTTTAAAATATCCATATGAATTTTTTTTATTATTTATGCAATATTTTCTCATAGTTTGTTAAAACAAAAATAATAATTTTCTTTTAATAAATTATTTTTAGTAAAATAGATTTTATATAAAACAAAACTTAATTAAAATTTTTTATTTAAATTTTTAATAAATTAAATATAATTTATTTTTTTTAAGCAAATGAATGTATATAATAAAAATAATTGAATTAAGTACACAAAAATTATGGTTAAATCATATATCATAATTTAAATTAATTTACAAGTATATAATGTCTAATGATAGAAAATCACTCATTATAAAAAAAACTATATGTATTATAATAAGAATTTGTGTGATAAAATTGGATTTGTCTTGATATATGATTTTATCGTGATAAAAATTAAATTTATTACAATTATTATAAAAAAGTAAAATTATGATAAATTTCTTTCATGTATTAAATTATTTTAAAAAATATAGTAAAAATTTAGATTAATTACTCAGAAAATTTAAACCATTATGTGATCTTAAATTATATTCAAAACTTCTAATTGAGTCAATCATATTGTAATTTGATGAATTTATTTTAATTATACTTTAAAACAAAAATATATTTTAGTAAAGTGCATTTAATATTAATTGACCTTTATACTTTTTCAATTAGTTCAAATAAACCTAAAATTAAATTTACAGCTTTTATATTTATTCAATTCAATTTTATTTTTACTTAATTAAATTTATTATGTATTTTTATATGATGAATTTTAATTTTATATTTAAATTTAAAGTTTAAAATTTTTAAAATTTAAATATATAATTCATAAAATCTCTTACTTTCTCCTTTTTTAAAAAATTTTTCTCAATCTACTTTAAAAAATTAATTTTATATTTTAAATAATAAATTTTTATATTATTGAAAATAAAAACTTATAATAAATATTTATAAAATCAACCATTTGAGTTTAATTAAGATGATACTTTTATTTTTTTATTCAATTTAATCTTATTTTTACCAAAATAAATTTATTTTTGTATTTTTAGTTGATGAATTTTAATTTTATATTTAATTTTAAAAAATAAGTATTTTAAAATTTAAATTTATAATTCATAAAATCTCTCAATCTCTTCTTAAAAAATTATTTATTGTATTTTAAATAATAATTATTAAACTATTTAAATAAATTTTTTTGAAAAATATTTAAGAAATTATTTGCATAAACTTAATTAAGATGGTATTTTTATTTTATATTAAATTTAATCCCCTTTTTTGTTTAACTAAATTTATTATATACTTTTATATAAAAATTTTTAATTTTTATATTTAAATCTATAAATTTTTAAATTTTAAATTTATAATTCTTAAAATCTCTCATTATCTCATTTTAAAATTTTTTTTCTCAATCTCTCCTTAAAAATTTAATTTTTATATTTTAAATAGTAAATTATTTAAATAATTTAAAATAAAAACTTTAAGAAATATAGAAAGTCTTCTATTAGCAGCTTCAAGTCCTAGTGCTGATAGCAACGGAAGAATCTAAAGTAGATGTTGGGATAGAATCTTGTTATTAAGTCAGTACCCAATTCCGGGGCAGAAGTCAGTGCCAGAATATCCTAATGAACAACTCTTCCTTTCCTTTCAAGCTGCTTAGGTTGAGAGATGGAAAGTGTCTATTTAAAAAAATCAATTACATGAAATTAATTAAGATGATATTTTTATTTTTTTTTCAATTTACTCTCATTTTTAATTAATTAAATGTATTATATACTTTTATTTGATAATTTTATATTTGAATTTAAAAATCTAAAAATTTATAATTTATAATTTATAAATCTTTCAATCTCTCATTTTAAAATTTTTTTAATTCATTCCCTCCTTAAAATATTAATTTATATATTTTAAATAATAAATTATTTAAACCATTTAAAATAAAAATTTTTAAAAAATATTTAAAAAATCAATTACATGATATGAACAAGAATATTCTCAAAAAATTTATCCCTAAAATAAAAATTATGGATTTATTAATTTATTATTTAAATATAAAAATAAGAACTAAAATAAAAGTAAAATCTTGCTATTTGTATAAAAATATTTAAATTGAATAAAAATAAAAATATTATCTTAGTAAGATTTGAACATAGTTTTGAACTTGATTGAACTAATTGAAAAAATATAAGAGTCAATTGAGTCCAAATAAACATTTTATTAAATGCTAATTTTGACGTAAGATATGATTGAAACCAATTCATCAAAGTTAAAAGCTTTAGATACACTTAAAAATTCATGAAAATGTTTGAATTTTCTTAATTATTGACCCCAAAAATTTTTAACTCAAAAAATTTAGTCATAATAAATGAGCATATAAAATAAATTATGATATACACTTTTTCATCATAATATTTTGCAACAATAGAGTGTCCACCAAATTACATATAAGAAAAAATAATATTGTTATAATAATATTTATCATTGTGTTAAATAATTTAAAAAATTGTAATAAAATTATTTTATCACAATAAATAATTTTTATTCTTACTAAATAATTTATCAAAATAAATAATAAATTATAATTAAGACACATGAAAAAATATAGTAAAATTAATATTTATTAAAATATAAAGATTTCATTATATTTTAAATAAAAATAAGATTAAACTTAAAGTTAAATTTAAATTTAATGAAATAATCTAAATAGTTTTGTTGAAATAATTTTCTTTCTTTTTATTTTAATTATTCTACCTTTTATATATTTAGTAGTAAAATTTTTCTTTTTTATATTATGATCATATCAATTAGATTGGGTTACAGGTTGATCCATTCAAATCAATTTTAATTTAACCCATTGAATTGACCTTTACTCTAACAAAAATTTTTTGAATTATTTTAGGTTTGTCCGAGTTTGGATTACCTTTTTTCGGGCTGATTCTGATCAAATTTTCGAATCAGATAAAAAACTGCTCTCTCTCTCTCTCTCTCTCTCTCTCTACATATATATATATATATATATATATATATATATATATAACAATTGCATTGAATGTCATTACTTGGCGTATAGAAGAGATTCACTAGAGATGTTATCACGACTCAAATTTAGAGCATTAGATATTGAGTAGCTTAAAGCCACCGAATCTCATAATAAGCTTAAATTTACAGAATTATCATCATAAATAATCTCGATTTATCAGAATAATCATACTTAATTTAAAGCATCCAAGTTTTTTGAGGGAATATGAGGGGACTCCTAACAAACCCTTTTTATACCTTCTCTTCCAATCCCATAAGAATTACTATTCTTAAGGAGTTCATAAACCTATAATTTACACATGCCCATTCATTTTCAATCATATCATATCATATCATTATCAAATTCTTAATGGTCTCAACAATTAATATCTCAATGGGAAACTAGGAACCCTAACATACATTCACAAACAAATAATTTTACAATGTGCAAAAAATTAGAATTCTGCAACCATTCATAATTAAATGCTTCCACCCTTAACAATACAAATCTTAGCTCAAGAGTGGACTTGGGGCGGTCGCATATGTTGCCTACCCCGTTAAGCCGCCCCTGGCATCGTAAACCTCAAGTATACACCAAATATCATTAATTTCATATACAAGAATTTACATAACATACACATTTACCCTCCTAACACAAATTTCTGCAAACCATCTCTGGCCTCTGTACAGAGACAGGTTTAAAAATCTTAATCCTAACAAAATAAGAAATCTTATACTAACTAATAGGAATGTATACATTATAATTACACTAGGATCATGCAAAATAACTTCCTAATTAGTCGTTGCAGTTCCTGATTTGACCCAAAAACTCGATCTGGACTTGCCTGAAAAAAGGTGATTGGAACCCGGAGCAAATCTGAAATTACTCGAAAAATTTTGGATCAAATAAGGGTAAATCCGATGGATTGGATTAAAACTGATCCGAATGGGTCAACCCGTGATCCAACCCAATTAATCCAATCACAATATAAAAAATAATTAAAATAAAAAAGAAAGAATTTTATTTCAAAAAATATTTGGATTATTTATTTAAATTTAAATTTAACTTTAATATTTTATTTAAAATATAATGAAATTTTTATATTTTAATAAATTTATTACTTTTGCCGTGATTTTCATGTGCATAAATTATAATTTATTATTTATTATGATAAATCATTTAGTAATAATAAAATTATTTATTGTGATAAAATAATTTATAATAATTTATAAATTATTTAATACAATGATAGATATTATTATGATAATATTATTTCTCTTTATGTTTAATTTAGTAGACAATATATTATAATAAAATATTATAATGAAAAAGTATATGTCAGAAGTTATCTTATATGCTTATTTATTATGACAAAAATTTTTTATTTAAAGTTTTTAATTCATTAAAGTTTTTAGTGATCTTAAAGTTTTTTATTTTAAAAAATTTATTATTTATTATGACAACCATTTGTGCCTAATGATTAAGGAAATTCATATATTGTGTGAATTTTCAATTATATCTAAAGTCTTTAATTGAGTCAATTACACTCTAATTTGATGAATTGGGTTCAATTATGCTTCAAGTCAAAATCAATATTTAATAAAATATATATTTAAACATAGTTGATCCTTATATTTTTTCTATTAGTTCAATCAAATTCAAAATTAAGTTTAAATCATAGTAAGATAACATTTTTAATTTTACTCAATTTAAATATTTTTTCACAAAAATATCAAAATTTTATTTTTATTTTAGTTGAAAAATAAATAATGTTATATTAATTTTATGTTTTAAAATTATACATTTTTTTTATATATTTAAATAATAAATTAATAAATACTTAATTTTTATTTTAAGGATAAATTTTTTTGAGAATGTTCATATTCATATCATGTAATTGATTTTTTAAATATTTCTTAAAGATTTTAATATTAAATGGTTTAAGTAATTTATTATTTAAAATATATAAATTAATTTTTTTAAGGAGAGAATGAAATAAATTTTTTTAAATGAAAGGTTGAGAAATTTATAAATTATAAATTTAAATTTAAAATTTTTTTATATTTTTTAAATTTAAATATAAATTATCAAATAAAAATATATAATAAATTTAATTAATTAAAAAATGAGATTAAATATCATCTCAATTAGACTCATGCAATTGATTTTTTAAATATTTTTTAAAGTTTTTAAATAATTTATTATTCAAAATATAAAAATTAAATTTTTAAGGAGAGATTGAGAGAAAAGTTTTTTGAATGTAATACTGAGAGTTTATGAATTATAAATTTAAAATTTAGAAATGTATAGATTTAAATATAAAATTAAAATTTTCATATAAAAGTATATAATAAATTTATTTAAGCAATAAAGGGACTAAATTGAATATAAAATGAAAGTATCATTTTAATTAGTTTATGTAAATAATTTTTTAAATATTTATTTAAATAGTTTAGATAATAATTATTTAGAATATAATAATCAATGTTTTAAGAAGAGGTTGAGAGATTTTATGAAGTATAAATTTAAATTTTAAATTTTTTAAATTAAATATAAATTAAAATTCATCATCTAAAATATAAAATAAATTTAATTTACCAAAAATAAGATTAAATTAAATAAAAAATAAAAATATCATCTTAATTAAAATCATGAGGTTGATTTTTCAAATATTTCTTAGAAGTTTTTATTTGAATAATTTAAAATTTTATTATTTAAAATATAACATTAATTTTTTAAGAAGATTGAGAGAAATATTTTAAAAAAAATTAGAGATCGAGAGATTTTATGAATTATAAATTTAAATTTAAAAAATTTTAAATTTGAATATAAATTTAAAATTCATCAAATAGAAGTAAATAATAAATTTAATTAAGTAAAAATAAAATAAAATTGAATAAAAATAAAATTAGTATATTAATTAAGCCGTAAACTTAATTTTAGGTTTAGTTGAACTAATTGAAAAAAATATAAAGGTCAACTGAATTCAAATGCATTTTACTAAATTTTTTTTGACTTGATGTATAATTAAAATCAATTTATCAAATTATAATGTAATTGACTCAACTAGAGGTTTTGAATATAATTTAAAATCACAAAAAGATTTGAATTTTGATTAATAAAGCTAAATTTTTACCCTAATTTTTTTAAATGATTTAATATGAAAAAAATTTATCACAATTTTACTTATTTTTTATAATAATTATAATAAATTTGATGATAAAATCACGAATTAAGACAAATATAATTTATCACACAAATTTTTATCATAATATACAAAATTTTTATAATAAATGATTTTTTTATCATTGAATATTATATGTTTATTTGTATATTAATTTAAATTATGATATATGACTTGAATATAATTTTATGTGAACTTAATTCAATTGTTTTCATTATATATAGTCATTTGCTGAAAAAAATAAATTATATTTAATTTATTTAGCGATGACAATGGAGAGGAGATTTCTCGCTCCTTTTTTTCCCCATGGGACAGGGATGTAGATTACACATCCCACCCCCACGGTTCCCATAGGGACCCCGAAGTGGATCCCAGTGGGGACCCTAAAATATTATAAATTTTTTAATAAATTTTTATATTCATTATATGTATATTTATATTTATTAGATGTATAAATAAATATTTTGTGTATAATTATATATTTTATACATTTTATAGCATAAAATATTTTTATTTTATAATTTAATAAGTTATATTTTTTAAAGAAATAATTAACAACTAATAAAAAATAAAAAATTTTGCCTGTAGAAATCACCGTGAAGGCAGGGATGGGGGAATTCCCCCATCAAGAGGGTGGAGTGGGGATGGGGATAGTTCCTGCCCCATTGTTATTCATAAATTTATTAAGAATTGAAATGAAAATAAAAAATTTTAATTAAGTTTCATTTTATATAAAATTTATCTTACTAAAAGATAATTTTTAAGAAAAAATTATTCTTTTTCTCTTAAGAAATTATGAGAAAATATTGTATAAATGATCAAAAAAATTTAATTGGACATTTTAAAATTGAATAGCATATACTTGACTCTATCCAAAATATCAATTTTAAGAGTAAACCTGAACCTGATCCGAAATCTTTTATGCATGTACGACCCGATGGGTAACTCGAACTCATCCAAAACTTTGACGATCCAAATCCGACCCGAAAACACATTGATCCTTAAACGATCTGACCCAAAAATGACCCAATCCGAACCAACCCGACCCGTCCTATTTGCCACCTCTATTCCTAATACAAATTTTAGGATATGTGTTTATATAACTCATTTATAGGTTCTTTAATAATTTTTTTAAAATTTACGATAACTATAAATTTTAAAAGAGAATTATTTTTCTTGAATATGGATTTATTTTTGTTTAAATCACAACAACTTTTTTCATTAAATAATTTTCAAGAGGGTCTTAAATTCGAAAAAATATGAGAAAATATTTTGTAGCTAAATATTTTCGTAAAAGAAACGAAGCCAGCCACATATTAACTTAACTCCAAGAAACTCATTTATCGACCATATCTTAATAACTACATGTGGTCTTGCAGCATACGAACCCCCTTCGAAACAGACGCCACTAAATTAGTCAAATTTTCGATTTTCAAACTATCATGAACGTTGGAATTACATTTGATTTTTGTCTATGGAGTTCCCTAGGGGATTTCCTTAAAGGAGTGATTTTATTATTTGATCTGAAAATTTAGTTTGAATTTATTTGAAAATTAATTCAGTTCAAGCCATTAATCCATTCTTGATCCGACAGGAAATGATCTGAAATTAATCCGTTTTAAATTATAAAATATTTAAAATAAAATAATATTTTTTATTTAGAAAACTTAAAATTGTTCGCAAAAAAATTTAAACAACTTTCTGCATCTTGATTCAATGATCTGATCTACCTTGTGTGCAAGCTGAAATAACTCGATGCGAATTTACGCAAAATTAAACTCACCTAACCAACTCCAATTCCTTTTTTTTTTTTTTTTTTTTGAGAAGAACTCAATTTCCCTTATTTTTATTTCTTATTTGCTTAACTGAGTTTATGGTTCAAATGGTTGAGAAATGGCTAAAAATAAGCTTTTCATTTCCGAAAGATTGATTCCCAAAGGAGACCTAATTAATCAGCATTTACTAGATAAATCAGAGCAAATCTTCATTTAGAGTGCACAATATCAGGCGTACTTTCTTTTTCAGTACATGAGTTTTTGAGTTTGCTTATCAAGCTTAAAAATTCCAATTTTAAGTACATAATTGAAGATATATGTAACCATAGAAGTATTACTGTGAGAATTGATAATAAATTTTCTAACAATTTAAAAAAGGGAAAAATGATAAAAACTCTCTAGATTTTGTCATAATATATTATTTAACCCCTTATTTTTAAAAAATATATTATAAAATTTCTACATTTTAGCACCATTAAGTCCAAAATATTTTTCGTTAATCAAAGAAGCATAACATACTACGTTTTGTCATAATATACTATTTAGTTATTTTTTTAAAATCCATTTTAAAACTCGTGCTTTGACACTGTTAAACTAAGCAATCTATAAGTCTAGAACCTCTTTTGATCTTGACAAAGGAGATTGATCATCACTAATATTTCAAACAAGTGTTGATTTTGCAGAAATAGATAAATCTCTCAAGAAGAGATGAAAAAAGTTGTTAAACTCCAAAGTAACATGTAAATCGCGACCGCGACTCATGTTAAATCATGCTGAAAATCAGGCAGGCGAAATCGCAGAGTCATTCTCGTTCGTAATTCACTCAAAAGAAGGAGTCCAAAAATGCCAACAAATTCGCGGTGTGTGTTATGCCTCAGTTGCGACCGCAAATTTCAAAGTAACTCAAGATGGCAGCAAGTCCACAACTAGAGCATGACAAGTGTCCCAGGTGACCGTTGAAAGACAAAAATCGCGAAGGCTATAAGTTGGTAGCGACTACGATTCATGAAATCGAGAATGCAAGTTCTGGCAGACGAATTCGCATCCTCAGTTGCGTCCTTCACAAAGTAATTCATGACTACTACTTTTATTTAGCAGTTGAAAGACAATGACTATATCTTCCTGGTGAACCAATGAGAAGCTGTCACGTGTATTAGCCGTTAGACACAAACGGGATTTTTCGCCGCAATTTTTGGCTCTCGTATGGAAATTCAGAATTTGTGACCGTGAAAGAATAGTAGCAACCGCAAATGAAGCCTGTCAAGCATTTAATGCAAAATCTGTATAACACACTTTGAAGATTTTGTACAAGTTTTATTGCAACGTCTCTTTGGTGGGTAGAAGCTATAAATACCTCACCAAACATATGTAAATGCAAGAGAATTCAATAATTTCTAACCCAAACTCTTGTAATTTTGCTACTCAATCTTTTCTCTTCTTTACTTGATTGTTTGTGTGAGCATAAACACCATTTGTAAAGGTTGTAGTGTTAGCATGTTAAAACACTCTAGGGAGGTTGTTGTGTGAGCTTGAAAAATACAAGTGTAAAGGTTGTTGTGTGAGCCTCTAAAACACAAGTGTAAAAGTTATTGTGTGAGCCTTAGAAAACATTAGTGTAAAAGTTTGGTGTGAGCTTGAAAACACCATTGATAGTTAGTGGAATACCCAATTGTTGAGAATTGGGGAGTGAACGTAGAGTCGATTATACTTGAACCACTCATTTCTCTTCTACTCTTCTATTTTTAATTTTCACACACCAATTCAATCCCCCTTCTTGGTGCTAAGGGCCAACAAGTGGTATCAGAGTAAGGTTTCACAATCAAACCTTCATTGGGTGAATAAAGATCATGGCACAAGAAGGAATCCACACACATCTCAAACCCTACTTTGATGGAGTAGACTATACTTACTGGAAGTATAGGATGAAAATTTACCTTGACACAAATGTGGTGGATCTCTGGGATGTTGTAGTCAAAGAATGGAAGCCACCCACCAAGGTAGTGGATGGAAGTGAAGAACTCATTCCAAGAGAAGAGTGGGTTGAAGCACATAAAATATCAAATCGCAAGAACAAAAAAGCCATGACAATTCTTCTAAGCTCTCTTTCAATAGAAATGATTGGAAGAGTACAACATTGCCAAACAACCCATGGGATATAGAAAGCATTGAAGAACTATCACAAAGGGACCACATTGGTGAAATCTAGCCAGCTAAAAATGTATGTGACGGAGTGGGAGTTATTCATGATGAAGGAGAATGAGAGCATCACCGACATGACCAACAGACTCCTAGCAATCGTCACCAACATGGAGAAGTTTGGTAGGATTCTCACAAGTCATGGGGTAAACTCCAAATTTTGAAATCTTTGCCTCTTGAGAAGTTTGGTGCTAGAGTGTGTAGTATTTAAGAATCCAATCCAGAAATAGGGAATGTGCAAACAGATGTCTTGATAGGCAAACTCTTAACTCATGAGTTAGCCTTGAAGAAAGATGAGGAATGAAAAAAATGAGGAGTTAAGGAGAAAAATTTGAAAAACTTGAGAAGAAAACCTTGGCATTCAAATCCTCATTAAAGGAGAAAGAAGTAGAAACTACCTCTAATGATGAAGAAAGTGACAATGAAGAAGAAGAGCTAGCAATGCTATAAAAAAGGACCAAGGAGTTAATTAGAAGGAGAAAAGAAAGAAGAAGCTTCAAGAAGACAACTCCTAATCCTAGAGAGAAATCAAATGAAGTCACTTATTATGAGTGTGGCAAGCAAGGCCACATCAAGCACAATTGTCCCAAGCTAAAGAAGAAGAAGAGATGGGACAAGGAGAAGAAGAAGAGTTTCTCAACCACTTGGGATGATAGCTCAAGTGAAGAAGAAGAAGAAGAAGGAGAGGTAGCCAACATATGCTTCATGACACTAGGGGACTCTTCATATGAGGTAAGTACATCTTCCCACTCTAATTCTGATTATGAGGTAGATGATATAGATGAAGAGCTTTTAAAAGCTCTAACTATAAAATGTGACAAGTATAAATCACAAATTAAAATCTATAGGAAGAAGTGCTCCGAATTAGAAGAAGAATACAAGTCTCTAAATGAGCTTGTAAATGAATTTGAGAACTTCTATTGAAGAACTCAAGAAATCTGTTGAAAAATTATTTACATCATCTTCTTCTTTAGCCTTACTTAGAAAGGAGAATGACACTCTTAAAGGAGAAGTCATTGAGCTTAGAAGCTCAATCTCTAAATTCCATAAAGGAAAAGAGGCTTTAGACACTTTTATTGTGTCACAAAGACCACCTTTAATTAGGCATGGTCTAAGTTTTAATGGAGCTTCATCATCTTCTACAACTACATTTGTTAGAGCTTCACAACCTCAAACCTCAAGCATTGAGGTAATTGGGAAGAAAAGTGCTACTAGCACTAAGCCTCATAAGCCTAAAAGTAAAGGGAATACTCCTCAAGGCTCTAAAACTAAGACTCAAAGAGCTAACCATGCTTATACGTACAACAAAAGACATGGTCATCCTCATAGAAAATCCTCTACTCCTACTCATCATATATGCACATGTATGCATTCACATGACCATGGAATGAGAAGACCTCCTACTCATACTAAATTCATGCATAGGAGAAATACTAACAAGTCTAATCTCCAATGCCATTATTGCATGAAATATGGGCATATCAACATACATTGCTTTATTAGGAAGGCTCACCTCAAGTTAGAGGACCCTTTAATCACTAACCCCCTAGGACCCAATTATGCTTGGGTACCAAAGAAAAGGTCATTGACTTTTATTTTATAGGGAAATGTGACTACCACCAAAGCAAGTAATTGGCATGTGGATAGTGGTTGCTCAAAGCATATGACCGAAAAAGACTATTCACATCACTTAAAGAGAAAGAAAGTGGAGATGTCATATTTGGTAACAATGCCAAGGGTAAGGTAATTGGCATTGGTACCATAAGTAAGGATGGTTGTTCATTAATTGATAATGTCTTAGTAGTTAGTGGCTTACAACATAATTTGTTAAGTGTAAGTCAATTGTGTGACAAAGGTAATAAGGTCACCTTTGATCCTAGGGAATGCCGAGTCACCATTTTGGTAGATGATGAGGTTATTTTCAAGGGTGAAAGGAAAGGCAATACCTACTCAATTGACTTAGACAATTTGACTAATCAATCTTTCAAGTGTCTCATGTCTTTTTGCAATGAAGCTTAGTTATGGCATAGAAGGCTTGGGCATGCAAGTTGGATCTTCTTTAAAGCCTATCAAAAGGGAAGTTGGTGGAAGGCCTTCCCAAGCTAAATTTCACTAAAGACAAGACATGTGGCCCATGCCAAATGGGGAAGAAACATCAAGCCTCCCACAAAGCAAAAAATGTTGTAAGTACATATAGACCACTTTAACTTATTCATATGGACTTGATAGGACCTACTAGAAGTGCTAGCTTAGGTGAAAAACATTATGCACTAGTCCTTGTAAATGACCACTCTAGGTTTACTTGAATATCTTTTCTAGCTTATAAGAATGATTCTTTTGATGCTTTTAAAGGCTTTGCAAAAAGAGTTTCAAATGAAAAAGGTTACTTCATAACTTCTATTAAAAGTGACCATGGAAAAGAATTTCAAAATGAATCATTTGAAAATTATTGTTTGGAGAATGAAATTTTTCATAATTTTTCAACTCCTAGAACACCACAACAAAATGGTGTT
>CATIWR010069606.1:0-23358 GCA_949677035.1 Omphalea diandra
TCTTGTACTGTAAATTTCTTATTTAGTGTTTATCTTTTAATTGTAGTAATTATCAAAATTATATGCTTGATTATAGGCTTAATTATATGTTTAATTATAGGCTTGATTATTAGCCTAATTATAGACTTGTATACAAGGAAAGTAGGTCTGTATATAAGGAAAGTAGGTCTGTATATAAGGCTGGTTCTCTGCTTTTATCATATATACATATTTTCTAAAATTCTTCAAACTCTTTTCTTCTTCTCATTATTTACAATAAACCCTAGCAGTATGTTATGCAGTTGTATCCAAAATGGCGTAGTCTCAAAACGTAAGTCTGAGACTTGTTGATGCTCGTTAATTT
Organism: Omphalea diandra; assembly: GCA_949677035.1. NCBI lineage: Eukaryota > Viridiplantae > Streptophyta > Magnoliopsida > Malpighiales > Euphorbiaceae > Omphalea > Omphalea diandra. The sequence goes on from CATIWR010069606.1 coordinate 344, forward strand.
TTGAGAAAAAAAAAAGGAAATCCTTATCAAAACTCCAAGAACCCTCGATAAGTACACGATTGTGTTCCAATAATGAGTTAAAGGTGAGAATAAAATAAGTTTTTCGGACTGTGGCCACCACTATGTCATTACTCAAGCAAAGAAACTTAGGAAGTGCGTTCTGAAAAGCCTCCCGATACACTACTTTTGTAGAATGAATTTGACACGTTAAGTAGTTTCTCAATCGTCTCTAAGCATCTATGCATCCTGTTGCATCTGGTTTAACAATGGTCTGTTTGCCCCCATCCTCTAGGGTTAGTTTTTGACAAATCCGACTCAGCTCCTCCGGATCCACCAAAAGTAAATGAGACACAACCAAATCAGATCCAACAAACAAAAAGAAAACGGAAAAAACAACCTACTAGCCAAGGTAGGAGGACGACTCATATCAAGCAAGAAAAAACTCCCACAAGAGGAGGTGGGCTAAGAAAACTTAGCACCATGCCAAGTATAACGGGGAGATGTGTGTTATTATGTTGTATTATATTTTGAGATTTACTTTAGTTGGTGTTAGCATAGCGGTGATATTCACTTTCTTTAGAAGAAAGGTTGATCTAGGAAATGTGACAATCAATTCCTCTAGATGTTGACATGCAGGTGAGCTTTGCTTAATTAGTGTAAAGTGGGTGAATATTGGAAGCTGCTTGGTTAATTTGCCCGTGAATAACGTCTTTACTAGTATATAATCCTTCAAACATTAAAATTTAAAGTACTGTAGGGGCATTGTTTATACTTGGTCCCAATTTTTTGGGCCAGTAACAAATCGTTTGTCCTAATTTATGTAAACAATAATTTTATGTATGTATTTTTAGAGTGATTAGGAATGCTAATTGTATTATGATTAGGATTCTTGTAAAGTTATCCCATATAAGGAGTCGTTGTAACCATAGTGGGGATATGCACATATCAATCACTACAAGAAATATAGCATCTTGTTAAAACATAATTTATTACAACATATAAAATTTACCATTATAAATATATCTTGATAAGCCATTCATATCCATCATAACAATCTTGTCTTAAAATGTATACGATAATATTTTATATTTTATTACAATAATCTATAGTTTTGTGACGAATATATTTATCACAATAAAAGATTTTTTAGTGATAAAATTCTTTTTATGACAAATACATTTGTTATAAAAATTCATACATATTTTAAGATAATGACTTATCACACCTTTGCCTAATGACTTGTTGGTTGATATGGTTTTAGCCTATTCTAATGTTGAAATGGTACTAGCTTGCCCATCGAATGCATGTTCAAACTCTGATGCAACTTGATTAACTGTAGAATTTTGAAGTATGATTGTTTATATTCTTCTGAAAATCAATTAACTATCGTAATGTGAACTCTTAATCATTTATCACACTGCAGTTCTTAGAGTACTCACTAATTCTCACATTATCAATAATTAGTATTCAAAATAAAATTATTAAAAAATAATAAAATAAAATATAAAAGATTAAATTATTTTATTCAAACTCAAAACGATACAACATATTCAATTACAAATTCATATATGAAATGTAGTATTCATCAATTTATAATCTAAAGTCTATTAATTCAAAATATTACCTTCAAATAATAAAAATATCTACAAACTAATTCCTAGCTCAGAGAAAATTAATTTAGCATTTAAAAATTTGCACATATTATATAACATTTTTATGAATATATAAATTTTCACATTAATAAAAATAATTTTTTATATTTACTTTGTGGTTTAATTTTAATATTGAATGTTATAAATAATAAATTTGATTTATTAAAATTTTGTATTTATCATTTTTTATTTTTTGTGATAAGTTGTTTAAAATAAAATTTTATTTATTGTGATGAAATAATTTTATAATAATATCTTTATAATTAAACATAGTGATTAAAATATTATTATGCCAAAATTATTTTCTCATATAATTTTACTTTCTAGTGCTAAAATTTTAATGAAAATATTGTTTGCACTAAAGTTTAATGACTTTCTATTCTCATATATTGTGACAAGTTATTTTATCATAATGAATAATTATTTATTATGAGAAAATAATTTTGTATAAATTTACTAACTAATTAAATATAGTGATAAAAGAGCTATTATGAAAAAATTAGTTCCTCATTTTTTACAATTTTATAAATGCTAAAAATTTGACACCACAATTTTGTGATAAAAAAATTTTTTGTCATTATGTTTCATTTATATTCGTTTATTGTGATAAAAATATTTGTCAAATTTTTGTTTTGTTATAAGTTAATAAATTTTCATGAGAATTAATCACATATTATGATAATATTAATTTGGTGAATACTGCAATGTTGTTTACATTATTATACTATAGTGCTATAATTAACAATTGACCATTGAATTAGATAAAAATTATTATTCATCATTGGATTAAATAAATTAAATATCATTGGATTAAACAAAATTATTATTCACCATTAGATTAAACCATATTAGTTAAGGACATTATAAAAAATATTACTGTAAAATTCACCTAATAATTTTATCACAAAAATTTGCATCATAATAAGCAAAATTGCTTATAGTCCTTTCAAATTCTCATTAATTTTCCTGCTAACAAATTTTCTTTCACAGGATTAACGGTTTAATCTAAATATCCACCTCGATAGATGATTTTTTTTAGTTTCCGTGTCAAATCCTATTTGAACATGGTCAATTAGACTGGTTGACGACTTCATTGTCTACAAATCTGCAATCTAAAAATCTTACATGCTCATGTATATATGACACTCCCGAACCATATTTTAAAATGACCATTAAAAAATTTATAATTTTCTTGAAGGGAAAACAAACATGTCCTTTTTTTTTTTTAATGCTACCTCTTTCATTTTAGAGGTTTTTTATTTTTTCTTCTAATCTTATTCATATCTTGGATTTGAATTTTTTATATAGAAAATTATTTATCATCTTAAACATTAGTGGAATTTGATTACTTTAATCTTTATTAAGGATTGGATTTACAGGATTAAGACGAGAATGAAAGGACCAATTTGATCTATCAACTAGATTTTAACTTAGAGATTTAGAGCCATTAAGATTGGTTTTTAATACGAAGTAATAATATTTGGAGTTCTCATTGATGAGGGCTAGAAGAGATTATTATCTCTGCTTTATTATTGTCAATTATTGGAGGTCTTAAAAGTGTTTCTGTATTATTACTTCAAATCAAAATTGCATCAAATGCAAAAACTACAGAGAATTTGTTTTTCAAATGCAAAAACTACAGGGAATTTGTTTTTCTTTATCCATCAATTTTGATGGCTCCTCTGTAATTGAGGATGTTACACACATAATTTTATATTTTATTGTTTTTTTTTATGTGAAAAATTATATACTACGTTAAGCATAGCAGTTAAATCCATAAACTAACTCAATAAAAAATAGAATAGACAAAAATAACTTATAACTACCGTATTTTTTGAATTAAGTATTGTCGTTTTTATTTTTTTTTTAGCTGTAAAATAATTCATTAGGTAGATATGTGTAACTCGAAAAATAGAATTTTCTATTAGATATTGTCTTAATTTAAGAAAATTATTCTATTTACCAGGAGCATATAAATGTAGTGCACTTCATATCAATAAATATATAAGACTTATCTAAAAATATGAAGAATAGATTTTATATTTTTTAGAGAGAGAATGCACGATTTCAACTGTTTTCAGACAGTAGATTATAGCTGGAGGAGGCCTCAACTATTTTTTTCTTCAATTTTATCTATTTCACAATTTATTTGCCCCTTCCCCTTCAACTTTCTTTTATATATATATATATATATATATATATATATATATATATATATATATATATATATATATATATATATACACACACACACTTGCATTGATTCGAGGAAATACCTTATTCATAAATATTAAAATAAATAATAGCACTATATAATTATTTGACGACCATCCTACAAATTCTATCCGTCTCTATTTTTTCTAAAAATAACTCTTCCCTTTTACTGTATTAGGGTTACTGTCAGTATATTCTATCAACAACAAGTCTATTTTCTTTTCTTTTTTTATTTTCATTAATAAAATGAGTTATTTTATCATATTTGTTAATTTTTATTTTGTTATATTTTTTGAGAGTTTTTATTTTATTTTAGATTTGTTATTTTATCTCTTTTTATGATAGTTTTTTTTATCTCTTTTATTAGAGGTTCTGTGGTTTGAGATTGATTGTCTGATAATATATTAGTAATTATCATTTATCAAATCTATTATAGCTTATGATATGAATTTTGGTTTATATCATGCTATAACACCATATATAGTAGAGATTTTCATAATTGATAAAAATACAGAGTTATCAAACAATATTCATGATGAAGATAAAACTATGATCTCGAAACTAAACCAATGTGCAATCATTAGCAGTATTGAGGATAGATTTCATATTAACATTTTTGATCATAAGATTATTTTCTTTTACGGATGTCGTGAGACTATTTATGAATGAAAATATTTTCTATTATTCTCCAAAAAAATTTACATATTTTTTATACTTTATCATCCTAAAAATTTATTTAGCATTAAAGTTTATGTTATTAAAAAATTTTTTATACATATAAATTTGAGATTCATCAAGCCTCATCATGTTGCATTTAATTTTTTATTTTTATTATAAATTTAATAAAATTGTTGGATACTATTTTAAAATACTATTTTAAAAATATCTTGTACTGAGGTCATTTATCAACTTTTATATATGATTTGAAGAAAATTTATTAATTGTATTTTAAAAATGTATATAAAATAATATTTATCTTTTTATTAATAATAATTTCAATATCACGTAACTAAATTAAAACTTATTTATAATTCCTTATTTCCTCATGAATCAATTGACTAAGTTTTAAATTCAATTGACTTTTATATTTACACAAGATTAGATTTTTTTTTTTTTTACTTTGTAATTTCTTCGCTATAGAGATGCAAAATCTTTTAGTATTAATTGTAATTTTCTTTGCTTTTATATTTAGTATTTGATAGTGTTCATATAACTGAATGCTCTAATAAAAGATATGTGTACTAAAAACAGTATCCCCGAATCAAACACTTGAACTCCAAGATGGCAAGCAATCATCAAAACTCGAATGCTAAACAATCGAACAGCTAGATCATTCGAAAGTTCAGAAAAAGAAAATAAAGTCTAACATTTGAAACTTATCAAGTGGTTATATATTATGCTATTCCCAAATATTTTGGGAAGATATAGACAAAGATAATGCCTACTGCTCTGACATGAGTAAGAAGGATCCACAAAGTATGAGAGTTATAAATTCTCATCACTCCATATTGCTGAGATACATTTTGGTTAGGATTTTCATAATTTCATATTTGCTCTCATTATTCTCAAGACTCTTATATTCTCAAGCTTTCTCCAAAACATGCTCTAACTTAAGCATCAAAGTGGATGTGGGATAGCTTGCCCTCATAGCTTACATTTGCTTTATAATTGCAGGTCATTCGCCTAACTTGCGATCCAAGGGCTATCAATTGACGTCATTTGTGGAAAACTTTTTCTCACATTTTTCACTTGTTTTTCTTCAAATTTGCACCATTATTGTTCTATATACTTATAATTTTTACCCTTTGACCCTAAACAGAGAATGGTCAGTCGTTCCAAAAATGCGTCGTAGCCCTCTCAAGTGGAAGAAAACTCCTATGAGTGTACGCCTTCCAACCAACCAGTTCACCTTGCCGCTCAAGCGGCTATTACAATCATTGAAAATGCTCTAACTCAGTTTCAGGAAGCCCTAATAAGAATCATAAAAATAAACTTGGACTATTTAAGTGCACACATCACTAAGGCCTTAAATGCTAACTTAGCAGCACTTAACCCTTCCTAAACTGAAGAATCCAAGGTCGAACAACCCCTTCCTCAAGCAAACCCACAGGGGTCCAGGACCACCCACCACAACAACATAATCAAGACATACCTCAACAACAAAATCAAGACACATGTAGGACATAAGGTAATAGCCAACACTAATATAGATGATGAAGCTGACTCCTATGAGGAAAATTTTAAGGCAAAGCTAGGTTCTGTTAAAAAATACCTGAAGGCTTCACTTCTAGCCTGGGACATCATAAAAGAAAAGTTTCTAGCCAAATGGAAGCTTCATACTTTACATACGTATAATGGAACAAAAAACCCTTAAACACATCTTTCAATCTTTCAAACGACTATGCTACTAAATGATATCTCAAATGTCATCCCCTACAAAGTATTTCCTACCATTCTTACCAAAATGACACAAAGGTGGTGCTTTCAACTACCAAAAAGCATGACTCATTCTTTTAAAGAGTTGGAGGAGACTTTCCTTGCCAAGTTTGCACTAACATCCCTTATGAACAGAAAACTAACTTTTTAAGGTCGTGTAAGCAAAGGGAAGGGGTGACTCTGTGAGAATACATTAACAATTTAGCAAAAAAGTGATGAAGATCAAAACTATCAATGTAGAAATAGTAGTATAGGCGATGAGGATTGGGACCATGTTCAAAAGGTTGAAGCAAGCTATACCAAATGATCGATTCTTACTTTGAGCTCATCTCTATAGCTTAGAAGTACATTGAATTAGATAAAGGGAAGCATGAAGAATGCAAAAGTAGCAAATGGTGGAACCATAAAAAGACTCAAAAGGCAAAGACTTGAAAGTTTTATTCATCGAATGCTCCAAAATTATACCCCTTCCTCTGGCAGAATAAAAAGTAATAGAGATTTATAGTTACACCACTCAAAGAAACTAAAGATAATATCCTTTTATAGATAAAAGAAAATGATATTAACATAAAGTACCCTTGAAGGCTCAACCTTAATAATGCGACCAAAAGGGATAAATCTTCGTTTTGCAGGTTCAATGAAAATCATGGGAACGAGACATAGCAGTGTTGGGACCTCAAGAAAGAGGTCAAAAGACTAATACAAATAGGAGCTTTGTGAAAGTTCATTAAGGAAGACAAATAAAAAAGGCCCAGAGAAGATGATACCAAACAAAGACTTAGTGATCGACCCCGACATGTGCCAGTGGAATGATCAACGTCATAATAGCAAAAAGCCAAATGGTTCAACAAGAAAATGTCAATGATCATATATCTTTATGATATATGCAGAGAAAATAATTAGTAATTTTTGGCCTCAAAGACAATGACCATGTTGAGGATCCTCACAATGAGGGATTAGTCATAAAAGGAATAATCAATGAATATTTGGTTAAGAGATTGATGGTGGATGGAGGTAGTACAACCAATGCACTCATAGAGCAAGCCTACAAGGCCATAGGAGGAGTATTTACGAACCTTTGAAAAGTAGGTGAACCCCTTGTTAGACTCAGAGGAAAGTACCTAAAGTCCATAGGAACAATAGTCCTGACAGTAAAATGACAGACGAACATTTAGGCTTGACCTCTGAAGTAAGAACTTTATTTCATATAATAGATGAAAAATTTCCATATAATGCTATTCTTGGTAAGCCATACTTATATGAGATAGGGGCAATGCACAACATATAGTGTTTGACCATGAAAATACCTACACTTAAAGTAATAGTTACTATTCAGGGGACCCAGAAGTCAGTAATTAAGTGTAACCTCCCATACCTTTCAGCAAAGTGGCAAAACATTTAAAGATGATGTATTTGATCCTGAATAAAGAGAGCATTCACAATCAATTAGTGAGTTAACCAAACTTAAAATTTCCATTGATAAAATAGTTAAGTATGGTGCAAATATGAGTCAACTAATAGTAGATCGACTAACTTGAGTTATTCAGGAAAACCTTAAGATGTTCACCTTTAAACCAAAGGAGATACAAGGGATCCATCTGCTAATGACATGTCACCGGTTGAATGTGGACCCAAAAGCAAAGGTAGTAAAATAGAAAAAGAGGTGATTAGCCCTCGAACGGTAGAAAGCTATAAGAGAAGAAGTATCTAAGCTTTTAAAAGCAAGTATTATTAGAAAAGTAAAATACCTTAACTAGATGGCAAATATTATGATAATCAGGTAACCGAACAGGAAGTGGAGGAAGTGGAAGATGTATATCGAATTCACAAGCTTAAACAAAGTTTGTCCAAAGTATAGTTACCCGTTGTCAAACATAGACTAGCTGGTAGAATCAACTACTTATTTTTTCAAGTACAACTACTTAGATGCAACACAAGGATATCACCAAATATCAATGCATCTAGAAGGCGAGGAAAAGATTGCCTTTATGATTGATCAAGGAACCTATTGTTACACAAAGATGCCCTTTAGCCTGAAGAATGCGAAAGCCACTTACTAGAGGTTAATGAACTTCATGCTTCAAAAACATATCAATAACAATATAGAAATATATGTAGATCACATTATAGTTGAAAGCAAAACTGATAAATCTCATGCATACAACTTACAAGAAGTTTTTAGTGTTTTAAACAGGTATGACATGAAGCCCTGAAAAATGCCCATGACATGAAGCCCTGAAAAATGCACCTTTGGAGTAAAGGTAAGAAAATTTTTAGGATTCATGATATCTAAGAGAGGTATTAAGGCTAATCTAAAGAAGATCTAATCCATCATAGACATGAGACCTATTCGAACTATTAATGAGGTCCAAAAGTTGAATGGGAAGATCACCGCATCAGGGCAATTCATCTATTATTCTACAAAAAGGTGCTTACCCTTCTACAAAAGCCTGAAGAATGTAAATCACTTCATATGGTTAGAAGACTGTCAAATAGCCTTTGAAGAACTCATGGCATTCCTCAACTCTCTCTCCCTACTGAGTAGACCCGAGGTTGGAGAGACACTTTAAATATACCTGGCAATTAGACATGAAACGTTAGCTTCAATCTTAATCTATGAAGTGAATGGAGAACAATACACTATTTGTTATATTAGTCGAGAGTCTTTGAGGAGCAAAAATCAAGTACCCAAAGTTGGAAATGCTCATCATGGCCTTAATAGTCTCAATAGGAAAAACTAATACCATACTTCTAATCACACACCATCGTGGTTTGAATGGATCAACCCCTACAAAAAGCCTTACAACATCTTAACATAACATGTGACTAATACATTGGCCATTACAACTTACTGAACATGATATCATGTATGAATCCTGAACAGCCCTAAAGGCCCAATATTTAGTTGACTTTGTCATAGAGATGACAGGTGATGAACAAGTTGAGGCACCTATAAAAGAGGCATAGACATTGATGTGGAAGGGGAATTTAATGAACACGAAGCCAGAGCAAAAGTAGTTCTTCAAAACCCTGATAAAATCAAATTAAAATGTGTTGTTGCTTTAAAATTTGGTACCACTACTAATGTTGCAAAGTATGAGGCTTTAATTATAGGGCCCAACCTAGCCCTCAAAGTAAAAGCAGAAGAACCACAGGTGTTCAATATGTTGGTTGTTAACTAAATAACTGGGGACTTTCAACTTAAGGATGACAACTCAGCCAAATACTTAAAGAAATGTCAATAGCCACTTAACTAGATTTCCAAATTAGGAGGAGTATGGATAACCAATCGCATCCTAAGGGAAGAAAACCTAAAGGCGAATGCGACTATTAAAGCTGTAGTAGAATAAGGGGAGGAATTCTAGAATTTCCCACTCAAGAAAAAATGACTTCAACTTATAATAGTCGAACAAGAGATCCTCAATGTAGCAAAACCGGATAGCTAGATGCAACCAATCATTTAGTACCTTGATAAAGAAGAATTTCTAGATGATCAAATAGAGGCAACAAGGATACAAAAAAGATCAGTAAGAAAATCCTATTAAGAGGGAGCATTTTACTGAACCTTAACCACATACCACTTGACCAAATATGTCTCCAAGGATAAAAGTAACTACATCTTCTGAGAGATCTATGAAGGGATTAGTGACACACACGAAGGATCACATGTGATGGCCTGTAAAGCTCTACTTTAAGGGTTTTACTGGCCAACCATAAAGAAGGACATGAAATAATTGGTATGTACTTACGATAAGTGTCAGAAACATGATGGAATCGAGTCCTAGTTGTACAATAGACCAACATCACTAACCCCTAGCCATTCGCCATATAAGGAATGGGCATTCTTGGTTTGTTCCTTTAGACAACATGGCAAAGGAAGTTCATCATTGTCACCATTGACTATTTCATTAAATGGGCAAAAGTTATAGCAGTAACCATCATTATTGCAAAAAAGGTAAAAAATTTATTTTGGAAAAAAGTTATTTATAGGTTTGGCATTCCTAACGCTCTTATCATGGACAACGATAAGCAGTTCGACTATGACAACTTTAGATAGTTTTGTAGTAACCTCCACATCAACTTTAAGTTCACCTAAGTGGCACTTTCCTAAACAAATGGATAACAAAAGTCACTAACAAAACTATCCTCAATAGACTAAAGAAAAAACTCAAAAAGGCCAAAGAAGAATGGGCTAAATAGTTATCACATGTATGTTAAATGTATTGAATGACCCTCAGAAAAGCCCATGGGGAATCTTCATTCAACTTAGCATATGGCATGAAAGTTATGGTCCTAGTAGAGATAGGCATAAATAACCCCATAATTCAACACTTTGATCTAGATGCTAACAGTAAAAGGGCTAGGTTACACATCAACTTACTTGAAGAATAAAGAAAATAGGAAGCTATCTGAACAACAACATACAAGGCAATGGTTGCTTCCTATCACAATAATAAGGTTCACCGAAGGTCCTTCTAAAAGGGTGATTGGTACTTAGAAAAGTAGAAAGAAGGAAGGGAGATGCTAGAGTAGGCAAACTTTGAGTGAATTTGGAAGGTTCATACCTAGTTATAAATGTAACGAAAAATGGGGCCTATAAGCTAGCAACAATAATGGGACAACAAATTTTGAGGTTATAAAATGTAGATAATCTTCATAAATATTATTAATGAAAGAGGTTATTTAGTATATTTGGTGTTCAATATAAGTTCAGATAACCCTAAAAGCCATACTTTATAAAAAAGATTTGGTTCACCCAATAAAACCATAAAATTTTGGTAAGTAAAAGGTATGGCTAACCTTTAAAGCCATAACTTTTTATAAAGGTTTGATTCACTTAATAAAACCATAAAATCTTGCTAAGTAAAAAGTTTGACTAACCTTAAAAGCTGTAACTTTATATAAAATTTTGCTAAGTAAAAGGTTCAACTAACCTTAAAAGCCATAACTTTATATAGGGTCTAGTTCTCCTAACAAAACCATAAAAGTTAATAAGTATAAAGGTTTGGTTAACCTTGAAAGCCATAAATTAATATAAGAGTTCAATTCTCCCATTAAAATTAAAAAAAATTGTCAAGTATAAAGGTTCGTCCAATTTTAAAGGAAACTATATAGTTTTAATAAGTACAAGGGTTTGGCTTAACCTCCTAAATTGTATGAAGTACTTTAGTTTACAAATCATGAGTTGGGGATATTTGGTTCTCCATAAAAGGCAAAATTACTAAGTATAGTTCCTTTAGCATTTTCCAAGTTATAAGTCATAAAAATTTTACAAATCTAAATGACTAGCATTTAGGGAATATATGGTTTTACAATTACCTAGAATAAAGATTATTATGATGCATTTAGCTATTAAAAAATAAGTTATCATTAAAGATTATTAATGGAACGATTGCCAACAAGTATTATGCAAGTATATTGTGTAAATATCTAACTTATTTATCTTCATTTAGTTTTTAGAATATGATACATCAGCTAAGGAAAAGTCTGAAAGGATAAGTGAAATTGAAAGGAAAAACTTTACATTTACATTTAAAATAGTACAAGTACGAAGTGCTATAAGAAATAAATATGAAAGTACAAAAGATGTGGCCTAGGTGGATGAAGGGTCCTCTATGTTCACTATTTCCTTTGGGCCATCAAGTGTTCTTTCTGCAGAGGGATTCAAGGGTTTATCAATTGCACTGCGACCACCACCTTTGAAATTAATAGGTACTTAAGAAGTTCTAAAAATCTGAAAGAGGATGCAAGAAGTTCACCCAAACCCTTGCCTAGAATCTTTTTAACCTCATAAATATAAGTTGTTAGGACCAATGAACATAAAGATGACATCTTTGCCTCCCTAATCATGCCAAGAGCTAAAACAACCTCTGCACATTCGTAAAGATGTCTTATTACTTGGCAACCAGTCTTAACGAGCCTCAACTTTTTAGAGAGCTCCTTCTCAAGGAAAATTTTATTGGTGCTGAGCTTTTTCACTTCATTGGCATAAGAAAGTCGAAGATTCTCTTATTTAACTTCATGCTTCTTCTCTACTACCTTTATTTTTCTAAAGGTCTCCATCTCAACCTCTTTTATCCTTTTTTTCAACAACCTGTTCAAAATGACAACAGGTGTTACAAGGTATCAATTAAATAAGAAGAATAAGAAAATAATCAAATACCTATAAAGAAAGATGCTTCAGCTTCAGTTCTCCTCTTTCAACTTTCTCTTAAAGCCTGTACTCCCTTCAATAGGTGCATCACTTACTTGCATTTCAGATTAGTCGAAGAAAGTTTAACCCAGTCTTGTTTGTTAGGCTGAAGGTTAACAAAGTCCAATAACTTGTCACAAATGGCCAAGTTCTAAACTGTACCATGCATATTCGCCTCCAGCCAACCTTAGGGGTTTAGAAAGTCCTCCCTTAAGGCCTGTAGAGCCTCTATCCACTATTGATCCTCCTCTTCCTCCCGATCGTCTGACTTTACTTAGAAGGAGTTTCTCTTCCTCTTCTTCCCTTTTACTTCCTATGTACCTTTGTCTTTACTCTTCGGGACAGAAGGAGAAGGGTTAAAAGTAAGGACTTTCTTGGTTGGCAAAGGGATGAGTAGGATTAACATCTCTCCTTCAACATTAATAAGGCATTCATTACCCTTCACCACCTATTTGTCTTGACTATCATGCCTCTTTTCACCTGAAGAAGCAATTATAGACAGATCACTAAGGACGTCCTCCTCAGCATCAAAGTCGATCTAAACATTCTTCAGAAAATCCATCTTACTTGTGCAAAAGGATACGTAATATGCATTAGTAAAATGAACAAGATAGAGAATAAATGAAATCCTTTTTTTCCCTTAACTACAGGTTATTTGGGAGACTCAGTCTTGCTTTCCTCATACTCCTCCCCCTCATCTGACCAATCCCCTTCCTATTGTTATTGAGGAAGGTTCTCCACAGCGAGGGTTCAATTCTGAATAAACCTCCTTACATACTTTTCGTGAGAAGGTTGAATCCTAAAACACTCCGAGACTACCTCAAATAGTTAAAAATATTCAAAAGTGCTTGGACAAATTACAAAGGCTGAAATTTATCAATAAAGGCACGGGGTAGGGTATGGAAGGCTGAAGGGTGAGAAACTAGAAAAAATTTATTCAACCAATCCTTCAAAGAGGAGGGAAGTTTGAATACCACTTTGCTTTTTACCTTCGTAGTGAGAGAGAGGAACGCCTCGTTCTTTTGGCAAGTTAAATATTATAAGTGTTGGATTTGGGAAGTGGTTAGTACCAATCCTTCACCCAACATGTCTTGATGAGACTGTACAAAATCTAAATGGTATTCAGATAAAGTTGGGTGAGAGGAACAAACTGTGAGATCATGCAATCGACAATCAAACTGGGAGATCACACAATCGATGATCAAACTGGGAGATCACACAATCGTCGATCACAAGATAAAGGAGAACCTATGCCTAGCCTCTATTTGCTCCCTATACACCGCTATTGCATCACCGACCAAGAGTTTAAGAACCCTGTAACTTATAAAGCATGTTGTCATCCCATACGCAGTAGGAATTTCATAGGTTTCTTGGAAATGATAGAGGTCTTCTCTCTTTATAACAACTCATAGGCTCTCAATTTTTCGATGGCTTGCCCAATTGAACTCAACATTTTCCCCAAAAAATAGAAAAAGAAGAAGAAGATATATGGTAGAGATATAAGTAGAACTCAAGAAAAATTGATACTTGAGAATCTATGAACATAGTTGTAGGGAGCATAAACTGATCAATGAAAAAAGGAGAAGAAAGAAATTTGGTAGCACAATGACACTAAAGAAGCAAATAGTGATTGAGATGAATTCCCTACTCCTTTTACACCAACAGAAACATGTCAAAAGATGTGTCGCATGAAAATAGAGAAATCATCGGGCACACTTCGAGATTCACACATTAATTATTGGCACAAAATACAAGTAGTCCCCAATAACTTTTGGCAAACTCAAATGACACACTTATCAATAAAAAGAAAGTCATTAAACGTTCAAGACAAGCACTATACTAAGCCTGAACACTAACATAAATGTTAGAATAAAAGTCGTTTAGGGAGACTATTTATAACATTCAAATAATCAAACGTCCTAACACCTGACATGTGTCCTAAAAATGGTACCTCGAACCTAGATTAAAACTCAAACACTAGATAACTAAACAGTTAGATTATTCAAAGGTTCAAAACAAGACAAGGAAGTCTAACGTTTGTAAATTATCAGGCTGTTATAAATTATGCTCTTCCTAGATATTTTGAGAAGAAATAGACAAAGATAATAACTACTATTTTGGCATGAGTAAGAAGATCCAAAAAACAGGAAAGACAAATTCTCATCATTCCACACTGTTGAGGTACGTTTTGGCTAGGATTTTCACAATTTTGTATTTGCTCTCATTGTTCTCAAGACTCTTACATTTCTCAGGCTTTCTCTAAAATACACTCTAACTTAAGCATCAAAGTGGCTATGGGACACTCAGCCCCCAACTTAAGTTTGCTCTATAATTGCAGGTCATTTGTCCAACTTGCGATCTAAGGGCTATCAGTATTCAATTATTGGTTGTACAGTATATCATTTTCATTAATAAATATGATTTTTATTTTTTTTATTTAATTTCATAATCTTTATATAAATTTAATTTATTTTTAGTAATTGAATAATTATGTTTGTTTTTAGTAGTGATTTATTTATACAAATTTATATATAAAAAAATAAGTTTATCATATCTTTAATATTTAGATAAAAATATATTTTCCTATTTATAATGAATAAAATTATCAATAAAAAATAAAGTATTATTATACACCTTTTAAATTGTAAATTTATTATAAAATTTGGCTCATTAAAGATAATGATACATGTTTTTATTCAAGATAATTTCTATTAAAGAGATTCTCACAAAAAATTTTATTTTTTATTTATCTTTATATTTTTATACTTTGACATTTGAAAACTTTTCAAATTAAATATTTTTATCTTGTTGAAGTACTTTTAGTTTACAAATCATGAGTTAGGGAGATTTGGTTCTCCATAAAAGGCAAAATTACTAAGTATGGTTCCTTTAGCATTTTCTAAGTTATAAGTCATAGAAATTTTACACGTCTAAATGACTAGCATTTGAGGAATATATGGTTCTATAATTACCTAGAACAAAGACTATTATGATACATTTGGCTATTAAGAAATAAGTTATCATTTTGCAATTAATGGAATGATTGCCAACAAGTATTATGCAAAGTATACTATGTGAATATCTAACTTATTTATCTTTATTTAGTTTTTAGAATTTGATACATTAGCTAATGAAAAGTCAAAAAGGATAAGTGAAACTAAAAAGAAACACTTTACATTTATGTTTAAAATAGTACAAGTACAAAGTACTGTAAGAATTAAATATGGAAGTACAAAAGATGTGACCTTGGTGTACGAAGGGTCCTCTATGTTCACCATTTCCTTTAGGCCTTCAGGTGTTCTTTCTACAGGGGAGATTCGAGGGTTTATCATTTGCACTATGACTACCACCTTTGGAATCAATAGTTACTAAAGAAGTTTTGAAAGTATGATGGGGGATGCAAGAAGTTCACCCAAACCCTTGCTCATAATCTTTTTGACCCCCTAACTATAAGTTGCTAGGACCAATGAACATAAAGATGACATCTTTGCCTTTCTCATCATACCCAGAGCTACAACAACCTCTACACACTCATGAAGACGTCTTACTACTTTGCAACCAATCTTAACAAGTCTTGTTTTTTTTTAGAAAACTCCTTCTCAAGGCAAATTTTATTGGTTCTAAGCTTTTTCATGTCATTAGCATAAGAAAGCTGAAGATTCGTTAGTTTGGTTTCATGCTTCTTCTCTGCTGCCTTTATTTATCTAAAGGCCTCATTCTCGACCTCTTTCATCCTCTTCTTTACAACCTATTCAAAATGACAACAAATGTTAATAGGTATCAATTAATTAAGAAGAACATGAAAAATAATCAAATACTTATAAAAGAAGACACTTCAACTTTAATTCTCTTCCTTCAACTTTGTCTTAAAGCCTGCACCCCCTTTAATAGGAGCATCACTTATGTGCATTTCAGATCAGTCGAAGGAAGTTCAACCCAGTCTTGTTTGTCAAGCTGAAGGTCAACAAAGTCGAAGAACTTATCACACTATGGCCAAGTTCTAGACTGTACCATGCACATTCACCTCCAACCAACCTTAAGGGTCCAAATAGTCCTTCCTTAAGGCCTGTAGAGCCTCTATCCACTATTGACCCTCCTCTTCCTCCCGATTGTCCGACTCCACTAAGAAGGAGTTTCTCTTCCTCTTATTCCCTTTTTCTTCCTATGTACCTTTGCCTTTACTCTTTGGGACAAAAAGAGAGGGGGTGGGAGTAAAGACTTTCTTGGTTGGCAAAGGAATGAGTAGGATTAACACCTTTCCTTCAACATCAATAAGGCATCTATTACCCTTCGCCACCTATTCGCCTTAACTGTCATGCCTCTTTTCACCTGAAAAAGCAATTATGGGCAAATCACTAAGGACGTCCTCCTCAGTATCAAAGTTGATCTAAACATTCTTCATAAAATCCATCTTGCTTGTGTAAAAGGATACTTAGTATGCATTAGTAAAATGGACAAGATAGAGAATAAATGAAATCCCTTTTTTTCTAACTACTGGTTGTTTGGGAGACTCAGTCTCGATTTCATCATACTCCTCCCTCTCATTTGACCAAATCCCCTTCCTCTAGTTGTTCAGGAAGGTTCTCCATAGCGAGGGTTCAGTTCTTAATAAACCTCCTTACATACTTTTCTATAAGAAGGTTGAATCCTAAAATACTCTGAGACTACCTTGAATAGCTAAAGACATTTATAAGTGCTTGAAAGAATTACAGAGGTTGAAGTTTATCAATAAAGACACAAGGTAGGGTACGAAAAACTAAAGGGTAAAAAACTAGAAAAAATTTATTCAACCTATCCTTTATAGAGGAGGGAGGGTTGAATGCCACTTTACTTTTTACCTTAGCAATGAGAGAGAGGAATGCCTCATTCTTTCAGCTATTTAAATTGTATAAGTATTGGATTTAGGGAGTGGTTTGTACCAATCATTTCACTCAACATATCTCGATGAGACTGCACAAGATCTGGATGGTAATTGGATAGAGTTGGGTGAGAGGAACAGACTGAGAGATCACGTAATCGACGATCACAAGATGAAGGATAACTTAAACCTAGCCTTCATTTGCTCTTTATGCATGACTATTGCACCACCGACTAGGGGCTAAGAACCTTGTAACTTGTAAACATGTCGTAATCCCATACACAATTGGAATTTCATAGGTTTCCTGGGGATGATGAAGGTCCTCTCTCTTTGTAATAGTTCATAGGCTCGCAATTTTTCGATGGCTTGTCAAATTGAGCTTCACATTTTCCCCCAAAAAATAGTAAAAGAAGAAGAAGAAAAAAAAAAAAAAGAAGAATTAGAATAAGAAGAATAAGAGATATGGTTGAGATATAAGCAGAACTTAAGAAAAATCAATATGGAGAATCTAGGAACATAGTTGTAGAGAGTAGAAACCGAAAAAATGAAAAGAAGAGAAGAAAGAAATTTGGTAGCACAATGGCACTAAAGAAGCAAAGAGTGATTGAGATGAATTCCCCACTCCTTTTATACCAGCAAAAACACGTCAGAAGACATGGCACATTAAAACAGAGAAATTAATGAGCACACCTCGAGATTCGAGTTATAATTATTAGCGTGAAATACGAGTAGTCCCTAACAACTTTAGGCAAACTCAATGACACACTTGTGAATAAAAAGAATATCTATAGTCATTAAAACGTTCAAGAAAAGCATTGTACCAAGCCTGAACACAAACATAAATGTCAGCATAAAAGTTGTGTAGGGGGACTATTTATAATGGTCATATAACTGAACGTCCTAACACAGGACATGTATCCTAAGAATGGTACCCTCGAACCAAACACTTGAAGTCCAAACTAGTGGGCAATCATCAAAACTCAAACGCTAGACAACTAAATAGTCAAACCGCTCAGAGGTTCAAAAAAAGACAAGGAAGTCTAACGTTTGGAGATTCATGTGGTTATAGATTATGCTCTTATTGGATATTTCGAGAAGAAATAGACAAAGATAATAGCTACTATTCTGGCATAAGAAGATTCAAAAAATAGGAGAGTTATAAATTCTCATCACTCCACACTATTGTGGTACGTTTGGGTTAGGATTTTCACAATTTCATAGTTGCTCTCATTGTTCTTAAGACTCTCACATTTCTCATGCTTTCTCTAAAATACACTATAACTTAAGCATCAAAAGTGGTTATGGGATACCCAACCCCTCAGCTTGCGTTTGCTCTATAATTGCAGGTCATTCGCCTAACTTGCAATCCAAAGGCTATTGGTATTCAATTATTCGTTGTATAGTATATCATTTTCATTAATAATTATGATTTTTATTTTATATTTAATTTCATATTCTTTATATAAATTTAATTTATTTTCAGTAATTGAATAATTATGTTTGTTACTAGTAGTGATTTATTTATATAAATATTATATATAAAAAATTAAATTTATCATATCTTCAATATTTAGATAAAATATATATATTCCTATTTATAATAATAAAATTATCAATAAAAAATATATTATTATTATACATCTTTTAAATTATAAATTTATTATAAAATTTGGCTCTTATTAAAGTAATGATACATGCTCCTATTAGAGATAATTTCTATTAAAGAAATTTTCACAAAAAAAAATTATTTTTTTATTTATCTTTGTATTTTTATATTTGAAACTTTTCCAATAAAATATTTTATCTTATTGATATACATCAATCATTTTCCCTCATCAAAATAAAATATTGTGCCCGCACCTGGTTCCAAATACATATTTGCATTTAATTTAATAGGATTGATTGTATTCTCGTACTAGGAGGCTAAACCTAGCACGTTTTAGGTCTATGTTCTCTATGTAGGGATTATATACTTGCAATAAAATTTTAGCTGTTAAAAAAATAATTTTTTTTTAAAAAAATTCAAAATACTCAAATTTCATGGATGGATTAATTATATATAATTAAATGTATAAAATGAAAAAATAAGATATAAATGATGAGTTGTTAAATATTAAATATTTTTTAAAATAATATAAAAATTGAAAGGTGGCAATTTTTTTTTTTTTTTTTTTGAGGCAGAGTGAGTAATTAAATAACAAAAGGGTCTGAAACTTCATCAACAGGATTTCATCAGCACCACGTGCGCATTAAAAAAAAAACAGTCGCGTCTGTAAGACTTCCGTCTCCACCCTCTTTCATGGACTCCAAATCTCTAACTTCCTCCATCAATGCTCAAAATACAACTCCACTCTCGAAATGACATTCAAAGTAACGTAACAGCGATATCAGAAGAAACGGTAAAATGCGAGTTCACGGTAGCGAGGATCAACACGATTCGGTTTCGCACCACCAGTCCTTTGGCTTTGCCAACCGGAGCAGCGGTACGGATACCGTCACCTTGCATAGTGATTCCTCAACTATGTTGTTGATTCCTTGAATTCCCAAGATTAGCTCCACAGCTTACTTGATTCCTCAATCATGTCGTTGAATTTTTTAAAAAAAATTTTTCTCATGAAGTGAGGGAAATATATGAGGCTGTGGTGGTGATTGAGCGAAAGACTTCTTAAACGTGAGCGTGTGTGTGAGTAAAAGTAAAAATATTTTATTCTATTTTTCAGATTTATGCCATAAACAGAAAAATCTCTAAACTCTTAATAAAAGGATCTATTGATGGACGTTTTAGTTAATGAGACTCATAGTAGTTAATTGCCCCCTCATGAAATTATATGCATAGAAAATGATCAAAGAAAAAAAATAATACAATTTTTGTTCCGTTACAAGATATATTTAGAAGAAGAGTTATTTTCAACTGATATCATGAAACTGAATTCTATCAAATCGAATCATCAATCACAAATTCTTACTGATCCATCCACAAAATCACGAGGAGGGCTTAGAATTGGAGACGGAGTCATTGGAATTGGTTTTGCAAAGCTTGTTATAAGCCTCCAGCTCCTCATAATACACATCCCACACGCACCTAATGCATCCGCTTCCGCAACAATCCCCTGGCTCCGGCTTCTCCGGCGGCGGTAATTTTTCTGCTTGTGCTTCTTCTTCCTTCTTCGTGTCTTGTGGTTGATGGTTCTTCGTGGCCATCTGTCCTCGGGAATTAACGGTGACGGGAAAGACCGATTTTGAGAGTTCGGATATGTATTTGGACGATATTCGGGTGAGATTCAGATCTCTCATGACCGCCAAGGCAACATGGCAATGAGTTGGGACATTTTTAGGGTTGGCTCTAAGGCGATGATTGTTCGGTGTTGGTGACGTGTATGTTGTTAAGATGGGAATGGGATGATACACTGTCGTGTCCATGTTATTGACAGATAACGCTCACCGCTATGCTAATCGACGCGTTTAAAAGTTTGACTCTTCCAGCCTCCACCAATGTTTGACTTGGCAGCTTGAAGGTTCGTTCGAAAATTGATAATTCATATTAGTTCTGAGTTAATTTTATAAGCAATCATTCAATTTTAAATTTATTTTCCCTCAATTCACATATTGATTTTTTATTTCAAAAAAATTCATGTTGTTTTTTAAAAATTTTAGATAAGTGTCATATGATTTAAATTAGAGTTTTTTTTTTTTTTATAACAAAAGTTTATCCCACTCGTTTTTTTTTAAAATTTTTTGACACCTATGATTTTTTTAGGATTAACTTTTCAGATCATCAACTTTAGAGATGTAAAAAAATTGATAACTTGAAATTAAATAAAAAATTTATAAAAATTAAATAAAAAAAATTTGATTAATTAACCCAACGGTTTCAGTTTTGATTTTTATTTTAACAATTTTGGATTTTAATTTGATTTTGTATATTAAAAAAATATCAATTAACTAAATCAATTATATATATGCATAAAATAAAATTTATTTATTTATTTTTATAAAAATATATATTTTGGTTAACTAGTCAATTAATTGGTTAATTGAGTAGTTTTTTAAGTGATTAAATACTAATTTTTAATCATGATTTGATTTTTTTTTTAATTTGAAAATTTTAAATCAAAATTGACTGATCAATAATTTAAAATACGGTTTAATTTAACAATGATTACCCTTTGTTAATTTTCCTCTCTCATCTATCATCTTTTTTGGATTGATCAAATAAATGAATTATGATAAAAGTTGAAACGATATAAAAATTAATTTTAATTTTAGATGTCAAAAAGAAATAATGAAATAAGTTATTTAGCATTTCACGATGAAAAATATCAACCCCCCAAAAAAAAAAGAAAGCATCAAACTCCATTTATAGTTTTTTTTTTTCATCCTTTAGTATGATGCTTGAAAATACTTGCAAACAAATTGATTAATCTTGATTATTAGTAGGATTTCAGGTAAATTTACTTATTTACCTAAAACTAAAACTTGATGATAATTATTGATAAGTCTTTATTTTAATATTATAATAATTTTATAGAACAAATAATGAAAAATGTTAAAATTAGGTGTAATTTTTATTTTTTTTATCAATGAAGTGCATAAATTTTATTTTATTTTTTTAAAATTCATCTGTCAGTCAGATGGTTCCTTAATTTTTTATTCGGTTTAATTATGTCTAAAATTAACTTGTAGTTCTAATTAGAACAACACTTTTATTTTTTAAAACTAAATAGATCTAATTTTTTTTATCAATCAATATAAAATATGATTATATATTTTTTATTAATAAAAATAATTTATAGTTTATAAAAATGCTAAAAAATAAATTTGAATTTTCAAGAAACTTAAAAATTGAAATCAACAATTTTTTTTTTTTTAGTTTAGACAATTTTTCACACTTCCCTTCAATCCAAATATATTTAAAAATCAAATACTTAATATGTTAATATTGATTTTTACATCTAATTTAGGTCTAACATATATTTAATTCATTTTCAGACTATTTAGGTCTAATTTTTTAAATAACATATATAATTTATAATTTTGAAAGAGTAAAAATTAATTTTCAAATTTTTTAAACATTGAAAAAATTAAAATCAACTAAATTTTTTCAATCTACAAAATTTCACCTCTTTATATATTTTTTTTCTAATTTATAGGAATTGAAATATAATTTATGTCATGCTCTTAATTTATCAAATAGTTAATATCCAATTATTTATAATAATTAATTGAATTTAATTTAACCAACACATCTTTATAGAAACTTAGTATAACCAATATACAATACTACCCTTTATAATCAAATCCAAAATTATTGATTATATATAGATTTATAAATCTATACTATTTAAATTAATTTATTGAGAATGATTGAAGAGAATGGAATAAAATTATATTTTGATTCTTCATAAATTAGAAAGATATTATATATTGAAGTTGAGAGAAAGAGTGAAAATTTTTCTAGACTAAAAAATTTAATTGATTTTAAATTTTTAAAATTATAATGATTCTTATAATAAAAATATAAAATTAATTTTAATGGTACTTGATTAAATAAATATATATATATATATATATATATATATATATATATATATATATATATATATATATATATATATATCTCTATATTGTGTGTGTAAATAAAATTTGTGTTAAAACTATAAGA
>CATIWR010069685.1:0-25602 GCA_949677035.1 Omphalea diandra
ATAAGCCTTGCTTGAGGTGGAATAGCCTAAAAAAATTCCTTCATTAGTCTTGGAATCAAATTTCCCAAGATTGTGCTTGGTATTCAAAATATAACACTTACATCTAAATACTCTTAGATATGAGATCTTGGGTTTTCTACCATTCCATAGCTCATAAGAGGTTTTATTGAGAATGGGTCTTTTAAAAATTCTATTTGCTATATAACATGAGGTATTAATGGCTTCGGCCCAAAAGTAATTTGGTAAGGAATACTCATTGAGCATTGTCCTAGCAATTTCTACCAAAGTTCTATTTTTCCTTTCTACAACACCATTTTGTTGAGGTGTTCTAGGATTTGAAAAATTATGAAAAATTTCATTCTCAAAACAATAATTTTCAAATGATTCATTTTGAAATTCTTTTTCGTGGTCACTTCTAATAGAAGTTATGAAGTAACCTTTTTCATTTGAAACTCTTTTTGCAAAGCTTTTAAAAGCATCAAAAGAATCATTCTTATGAGCTAGAAAAGATACCCAACTAAATCTAGAGTAGTCATCTACAAGGACTAGTGCATAATGCTTTCCACCTAAGCTAGCACTCCTAGTAGGTCCTATCAAGTCCATATGAATAAGTTGAAGCGGTCTAGATGTACTTACAACATTTTTTGCTTTGTGGTAGGCTTGATGTTGCTTCCCCATTTGGCATGGGCCACATGTCTTATCTTTAGTGAACTTTAGCTTGGGAAGTCCTTCCACTAACTTTCCTTTGGATAGGCTTTGAAGAAGATCCATGCTTGCATGTCCAAGCCTTCTATGCCATAATCAAGCTTCATTGCTTAAAGACATGAGACACTTAAAAGATTGATTAACCAAATTGTCTACATCAATTGAGTAGGTATTGTCTTTCCTTTCACCCTTGAAAATAACCTCATCATCCACCAAAGTGGTGACTCGGCATTCCCTAGGATCAAAGATGACCTTATTACCTTTATCACACAATTGACTTACACTCAACAAATTATGTTGTAAGCCACTAACTAATAAGACATTATCAATTAATGAACAACCATTCTTACCTATGGTACCAATGCTAATTACCTTACCCTTGGCATTGTTACCAAATGTGACATCTCCACCTTCTTTCTCTTTAAGTGATGTGAATAGTCTTTTATTTCTGGTCATATGCTTTGAGTAACCACTATCCATATGCCAATTGCTTATTTTGGTGGTAGTCATATTTCCCTACAAAATGAGAGTCAATCACCTTTTCTTTGGTACCCAAGTATACTTGGGTCCTAGGGGGTTAGTGATTGAAGGATCCTCTAACTTGAGGTGAGCCTTCCTAATAAAGCAATGTAATTGACATGCCCATATTTCATGCAATAGTGGCATTGGAGATTAAACTTGTTAGTCTTTCTCCTATGTATGAATTTAGTATGAGTAGGAAGCCTTCTCATACCATGATCATATGAATACATGCATGGACACATATGATGAGTAGGGGTAGAGGGTTTTCTATGAGGATGTTTATGCATTTTGTTGTACATAAAAGCATGATTGGCTCTTTGAGTCTTAGCTCTAGAGCCTTAGGGAGCCTTCCCTTTGCCTTTAGGCTTAGGAGGCTTAGTGCTAGGAGCACTTTTCTTCCCAATCACTTCAATGCTTGAGGTTTGAGGTTATGAAGCTCTAACAAATATAGTTGTAGAAGATGGTAAAGCTCCATTAAAACCTAGATCATACCTAATTAAAGGTGGTCTTTGTGACATAATAAGAGTGTCTAAAGCTTCTTTTCCTTTATGGAATTTAGAGATAGATCTTCTAAGCTCAATGACTTCTCCTTTAAGAGAGTCATTCTCCTTTCTAAGTGAGGCTAAGGAAGAAGATGATGTAGATAATTTTTCAATAGATTTCTTAAGTTCTCCATTAGAAGCTCTCAATTCATTTACTAGCTCATTTAGAGACTTGTACTAATCTTTTAGTTTGGAGCATTTCTTCCTATAGGTTTTAACTTATGACTTATACTTGTCACACCTCATACTTAGAGCTTCTAAAAGCTCTTCATCTATATCATCCACCTCATAATCAGAATTGGATTGGGAAGATGTACTTACCTCTTGTTCTTACCATTTAACTTCCAGTAAGCTTCAACCCATTCATCCCTTGGGATTAATTCTTCATTGCCATCCACAACTCTGGTAGGAGGCTTCTATTCCTTGATTACCACATCCCAAAGGTGTCCACCACATCTATGTCAAGATAGATCTCCATCCTGTACTTCTAATGAGTATAGTCGGTTCCATTAAAATATGGCCTTAGGTGTAAGTATATTGCTTCTTGTGCCATGATCTTATTTCACCCAATGAAGGTTTGATTTGTGAAAACATTGCTCTGATACCACTTGTTGTCCCTTAGCACCTAGAAGAGGGGTTGAATTGGTGTATAAAAATTTAAAAAACAAAGAAGAGGGGAAGAAGAATGAGTAAAGTTGAGATTATGATTTATAGTGGTTCGAGTATAATCGACCCTACGTCCACTCCCCAATCTATCAATTGGGTATTTCACTATCTCAAGGTGTTTTCAAGCTCACACCCAACTTGTATAACTTGTGTTTTGATTGCTCACACACAACCTTGCAACAATGTGTTTTTAGGCTAACACACAACCTCACTCAAGTGTTTCACTAGGCTCACACTTAAACCTTTCATGAAGTGTTTTTACAGGCTAACACTGCAACCTTACAACTTAGTGTTTAATGCTCACACCTAACACTTACAATTTCATAAAGAAAATTGAAGAAAATGAGTAGCAAAGATTGAAAGCTTTAATTACTTGTAATAAATTTCTTAGCAACCTTCTTCATGGCTGTTTGGTAGAGTATTTATAGCCAAACTTCACCAAAGAGACGTTGCAGATCAAAGCTTATCAAATCTTTGAGACATGCTTGACAGATTCTGCATTAAATGCTTGACAGTCTCAATTCATAGTCGCTACTACTCATTAGCGGTCGCAAAATCTAAATTTCTAAAGGAAAATCTCGTTTGTGTCTAACGACTAGTCCACGTGGCACTTTCTGATTAGTTCACTAGGAAAATATAGATGTTGCTCTTATACCTACTTTCAGAAGTCGCGATAGCAATCTTTCTTGTATAGGACGCGAATTCATTTGCCAAAATGGTTATCTTCTTCTTTAGGATTCACGGTCGCTACAAACAAGATGCCTTCTCGAAATTTGACTTCCAACGATCTGCTGGAACACGTGTCATGTTGTGACTGTGGACTTGCTTCCTTTTTGAGTCATTTTGAAATTTGCGGTCGCGACTAGGGCGTGACACACCGCGATTTCATTTGTTAGTTTTGGACTCATTCAATTTGATGAATCGTGGTCGAGAATGGCTTCGCGATTTTGCCTATCTGCTTTCTAGCAATGTTTCTTAACATATCGCGATCACGAATCCAAAGTAGCGGTAGCGATTTAGAAGTCATTTTTCATACTTGAGGAATTTTGAGCTTCATCCAACTTCCAACTTTAGATAAAAACTAAAGGCTGCAAAATCACACTTAATTTGAAATATTAGACATAATTAATCTCCTTTGTCAAGATCAAAAGAGGTCTAAGACTTGGGTTAACTATCCTAGTCCAACAACCTATAATTGAGTGATCTTTAGGCCTAAGGACAAGTTCTCATACCTTGTTTCTCTAAAATTGGTTGAGTTCCTCTTGCATAGCAATCACCCAACTTTCATCATCAAGAGCCTCATTAATGGATTTTGGCTTAAGTTGAGAAACAAAAGCAAGATTATTATCTAAAAGATTAAATTGAGATTTAGTACTTACACCCTTAGAGGTATCACCAATAATCAAATCTTTGGGATGATCCTTGGAGAATCTTTAATCCTTGGGTAGATCTTGACTTGCCTCAACTTCTTATTGATGTTGTGGTTCCTTATCTGCTCTTAAAGATTCACCTTCTTCCTTGTCTTTATCCTTTTTTCTTGTAGTGTCTTTCAACTCTAATTTCTCAAGGTCACCTATAAGATCATTAATAAAAATACCTTTCCTAAGATCAAGTTTACTAGATTCATCAAAGACAACATTCATAGACTTTTCAACTACCTTCGTTCTCTTATTAAAGACTCTATAAGCCTTGCTAGAGGTGGAATAGTCTAAGAATATACCTTCATTAGTCTTAAAATCAAATTTCCTAAGATTATTACATCCAAATACTCTTAGGTATGATATATTGGATTTTCTATCATTCCATAACTCATAAGATATTCTACTGAGAATGGGTCTTTTAAAGACTTTATTTGCAATATAGCGCAAAGTATTAATGGTTTCGGCCTAAAAGTAATTCGGTAAAGAATACTCACTAAGCATAGCCCTAGCCATTTCTACTAATGTTCTATTTTTTCTCTCTACAACACCATTTTGTTGTGGTGTTCTAGGGGTTGAAACATTGTGAAAAATCTCATTCTCTAAACAATAAGTTTCAAATACTTCATTTTGAAATTTCTTCCCATGGTCACTTCTTATAGAAGAAATGAAGTAATCGTTTTCATTTTGAATTCTTTTTGCAAAATTTTTGAAGGCATTAAAGGCATCATACTTATGAGTTAGAATGGATATCCAAGTAAACTTAGAGTAATCATAAACTAAGACTAGTGCATAGTATTTTCCACCTAAACTAGCACTCCTAGTAGGTCCTATTAAGTCCACATGAATAAGTTGAAGAGGCTTAGATGTACTTATAAAATTTTTTGCTTTAAAGAACGATTAATGTTGTTTCCCCATTTGGTAAAGACCATATGTTTTATCTTTTGAGAAATTAATCTTAGGAAGACCTTCCACTAGCTTTCCTTTTGATAAACTTTGTAGTAGATCCATGTTTGTATGTTCAAGCCTTCTATGCCATAACTAAGCTTCATTACTAAAAGACATAAGACACTTGAAAGATTGGTTAGGCAAATTGTCTAAGTCAATTGAGTAGGTATTGCCTTTTCTTTCACCTTTAAAAATAACCTTATCATCCACTAATGTGGTGACTTGGCATTCCCTAGGATCAAAGGTGACTTTATTACCTTTGTCACATAATTGACTTACACTCAACAAATTATGTTGTAAGTCATCAACTAATAAAACATTATCAATCAAAGAACAACTATTCTTACTAATGGTTCCAATGCCAATTACCTTACCCTTGGCATTGTTACCAAATGTGACATTTCCATTTTTTTTTCTTTTAATGCTATGAATAGCTTCATATTGCCCATCATATGTTTAAAGCATCTACTATCCACATGCCAATTGATTTATTGGTGGCTGCCACAAATTCCAACATAATACAAATAAATCATCTCTTTTTTAGTACCCAAGCATGATTGGGTCTTAAGAGGTTAGGCATTAAAGGGTTCTCTAATTTGAGGTGAGCCTTCCTAATGTGGCAATAGATGTTAATATGTTCATACCTCATGCAATAATAACATTAGAGTTTAGACTTATGAGTCTTTCTCCTATGTACAATCTTAGTATGAGTAGAAAGCCTTCTCATACTTTGGGTGTGTGAATGTACGCAAATGCATGAGTGATGAAAAGTAGAAGAGAATTTTTTGTGTTTGTATGTTTGTGTATGCTTCTTGTTATATATATAAGCATTATTTGCTCTTTGAGCATTGACTCTTAAGCTTTGAAGAGCCTTTCCTTTGCCTTTAGGCATAGGTGGCTTAGTGCTAGGGGCACCTCTCTTCCTAATAACCTCAATACTTGAAGTTTGAGGTGTTGATGCTTTAACAAATGTGGTGTGTGTAGATATGGAGATTGAGGTTTCATTAAAACCTAGACCATGCCTAATTGAGGAAGGTCTTTGTGATACTATTAGTGTATCCAAAACTTTCTTACCCTTATGAAACTTTGAGATAGAGCTTCTAAGCTCAATAATTTCCCCTTTTAGAGAGTCGTTCTCTTTTCTTAATGAGGCTAATGATGAAGATGACTTAAAGATTTTCCATTGTCTTTTTGAGTTTTTCATTTGAAGCCCTCAATTCACTTACAAGATTATTAAGAGTTTTGTAATCATCCTCTAATTTAGAGCATTTTCTCTTGTAAGTTTTCATTTGTGACTTATATTTGTCACATCTCATTATGAGAGCTTCTAAAAGCTCTTCATCTACATCATCTAGACTATCATAATCAGAATGAGTATGTGATGAAGTGTTTACCTCATTGGGAGAATCCTCTTGAGCCATGAAGCATATGTTGGCAATCTCCTCATCTTCCCCATCCTCACTTGAGCTGTCATCCCAAGTGGCTTTGAAGCTTTTCCTCTTCTCTTTGTTCCCTTTTTTCTTTTTCTTTAGCTTGGGATAATCATATTTGATGTGGCCTTGCTTGCCAAACTCATAACACGTGACTTTATTTGATCTCTCTTTAGGATTAATTGTTGTCTTTCTGAAGTTCCTTCTTTCTTTTCTTCTTCTAATGAGCTCATTAATCCTTCTTGAAAGCATTGGTAGCTCTTCTTCTTATTTGGCACTCTCTTCTTCACTTGAGGTAGTTTCCACTTCCTTCTCTTTGGTTAAAGATTTGAGTGCCAAGGTTTTTCTTTCAAGTTTTTCTAATTTTTCTCCTTGGCCCCTCAATTTCTTAATTTCCTCATCCTTTTTTAAGGCTAACTCATGAGTTAAGAGTTTGCCTATCAAAACATCCGTAGGAACCTTCCCAATCTTCGGATTGGACTTTTGAATGTTGCATACTCTTGCACTAAATTTGTCCAATGAAAGAGTTTTAAGGATTTTAGTATTTACCTCATAGTTGGTGAGAGTCCTTCCAAATTTCTTCATGTTTGTGACAATAGAAAGGAGTATATTTGTCATTTTGGTGATGCTTTCATGGTCTTTCATCATGAATAGCTCTCATTTTATCACATACATTTCCAACCTACTTGACTTCACAAGTGTTATGCCCTCATGATAGTTTTCCAGTGTCTTTCATATGGCATGAGTTGTTGGCAGTGTTGTACTCTTTCAATCTCTTCCCTTAAGAGAGAGTTTAGAAGAATTGTCATGTCTCTCTTGTTCTTGCCATTTGACATTCTATAGGCTTCAACCCATTCTTCTCTTGGGATAAGTTCTTCATTTTCATCCACTACTTTGGTGGGTGGCTTCCATTCTTTGCCTACAACATCCCAAAGATCCACTACATCTGTATCAAGATAAATCTTTATCATATACTTCCAATGAGTATAGTCAATTCCATCAAAGTAGGGCTTGAGGTGTGAGTGGATTCCTTTTTGTGCCATGATCTTTCTTTACTCACCCAATTAAGGTTTGTTTGTGAGACTTGGCTCTGATACCACTTATTGTCCTAGGGCACCAAGAAGGGGAGTTGAATTGGTGTTCAATTGAAACTTAAAATGAAGGATTTAGTGTTTAAGAATTTGAGTAGAAGAAGAGAAAATTCGACATAAGTATTTATAGTGGTGCAGGTATTAACTAACCCTACGTCCACTCTCTAATTCTCTACAATTAGGTATTTCACTCACTTAATGGGAGTTTTCAAACTCACACCAAACTTTTACACTTTGTGTTTATGGCTCACACAACAACCTTACACCTTGTGTTTTCTAGACTCACACAACAACCTCTTACAAGTGTTTTCAAGGCTCACACTAAAACCTCTTACAATCAGTATTTATTGCTCACACCAAACAATCACAAAAGCGTAAATGAGAAATGAAAGATTAAGTAGCAAATTGGCAAGAGTTTGTTACAAATTAATGAATTATCTTGCATTTACATCTGTTTGGTGGAGTATTTATAGCTCATATGTATCAAAGAGACGTTAGACTAAAACTATCAACAAATCTCCAAGATGTGCTAGGTAGATTCAGCATTAAATGCTTGTCAGTTTGAAGTCATGGTCGCTAGTGACTTTTTGCTGTCATGATTTTTCAATTTCCATTATGGAGCCGAAAATTACGGCGGAAAGCCCCGTTTGAGTCTAACGGTTAGTCCACAAGTGAGCATTTTGTTGGTCATCCAGGAAAATATAGTCGTTATGTTCTAACCACTCTCAAAAGTCACGGTTGCGAGATATCAATGCCTTGGGCGCTATTCAGACCGTGAATTCCTTTGTTTAAAGAGAAAATTTCAACTACTTGAGTTACAATCACGAACAAACTTTTGCACTCGCGATTTTTTACCTTAAACGGATACATGGGACACTTGGCAAGCTGTGGTTGTGGCTTTGGTTCCCTCCTTTGTCACTATGAAATTCACGGTCGTGACTAAGGCATGACACACCACGAATTCTTCTGTGACTGAGACTTTGCCAACTTTGGTTGTGTCGCAGTAGCAAAATGCCTGCAAATTCCTCTGGTTTAGTTTCATTCTTACTTGTGATAGATTCGCGGTCGCAATTTACTATACATACACCGCGAATTTGAATGATTTTTACCTGTTGGAGATTTTGAGTTTCATCTTACTTCCAATGAAAAAATTTAACTTATAATCTGTAAAACAACATTTAATGAAAGTATTAGAATTGATTAATCTTTATTGTCAAGATCAAAAGAGACTTATGACTTAGGTTAAACCAACCTAGTCCAACAATATATATATATGACTAATTAGGAAAAAAATTTTAGACACAAAAAGGTATAGAACTTTTTAAATTAACAATAATAACCTTAATTTATAAATTTTAATTGGATATATAATATTTCTTTATAAAACCAATTATTAGTTAAATTTTAAAATTTATAATTATCTACAATGACTAAAATAATGAAAAAAAATATTCCTATCTTTAAGTTAGTGTTACTTTATTTTTTAAAATATTTAAAAAATTAAGATAAATAAAATTTACCTTAACTTATAACTTCATCCTCTTTTATAAAATTGAGAATAAAGTACAAGGTTCACAATTTTTAGGTATTAAATTTTTTAATAAATTATTATATTTTATATATTTTTTAGATGTCTTTAGCATAGTTCTTCATGTCAAAATTTTAATTAATATTTCATGAGAAAAGAGAATATTGAACAAAAAAGAAATTATAATAGTCAATTTAAAGTGTGCATAAAATTTTACTTGAATTTATTTAATATTATGTATTTTTATATTTAAATATTTTATAAATATATATTTAAAAAATGTAAGTAATTTTATAGAAAGATTTAGTAGAAAATAAAAAATATTAATTGAAAAAGAGATTGAGAATAATCCAATTATAGATTTGTCAAATGGCAAAACTTCATTTTATAATGGTAAAATTTATAATCTATAATGTTAAATTTTTTTATATATCTTATTATATTAAATCTTGTATAATTATTAGTTTAAATTCTAATAGTATCTTTTATTTATAAAATAATAAAGTACAAAAATTTATATTAAAAATATAATTTGTAAAGAAGTACTTCTCTCATAAAAGTACAATTTTATCATACATTATTTTTTAAAATATATTTATAAATATAAATATTATTTTAAAATCATTTTGATATTTTAATTATTGCAAAAAATATGTATATTGACAATGAACGATGAAAACTTCTTTATTTTTTATATTGTTTTATTTAACTTTTTTTTAATTTTATACTTAACTCTTATTCAGTTTTTAAGTTTAATTTTTCTCATCATTTTATTTTAAATTTATTTTTTTATTTACTGATTAATATAAAATAATATTTATTAACTTATTTCATATGTATTCTAAAAAATGTTTAATTTCTTATAACTTTACATAATTTATTTTCTTTATTTATATGAATATAAAATTAAAAAAATTAATTTATTCACATGTCTAATAATTATTTTGATTGTGCAATGCACATAGAGTAGATGCTAGCCTGTGTTTATGTATATATAGTGATAGTAAATTTCTTTTGTTGATCCAATAAAATTTCATAATCATTTTCTTACATCAAATTAAAATTTATATTCCTCTTTGTAATTTTATGTATAATATAGAAATATATTATTAGATCAATATAGATACGTGATCAAGTGTTTGTTTTATAATTCAAAATTTTTTAATTTTGATAATATTATTCATTTTAAATATTTCAAATGTGAAAAGAAATTTGATTTTTTTTATTCATAGGAGGCTCGATAGATTGAAATAATACTGTGAGCTACATAATAGAGAGTATCCCTCTCCTTTCAATAATTTTCATCAAATTAATGGATGAAAGAAATTGAGCTAAAAATCTATATTTTTCACAAATGCACTCCACCATCGAGTTATATTTATACTTGCAGAATTTGTGTTCTAGGCTTGTTTAATTGTAGGAAACATTTTCTATCTTCTATTTTTATTTATAGGTTTCTTCTCATGTTCTAAATGAGAAGTTTGACAATTAAAAAACAGTTTATTGATGCAATTTTCCAATTTCTATTTCTAGTTTTCCTTTGTAAGAGATTGTATTGAATAAGTGATATTTTATTAAAATGTTTATTATTTCAAATATGAGTGTGAATATTATTATTCTCCAATAACTTAAATATAACTTTATATTTTAAAATATGAGAGATAAATATTTGATTAGATTTTATTTTATTTTCAATTATGCTTAAGCAAATTCTTGATTTTATTTTTTAAAGAAAGTATGATTTTTAGCCAGTGTAATATTTTAATTTGAAACTAATTAGTGTATACATGATTAATAAAAAAAATGTTATTGAGCTTGAAATCAATATTATATATGGTATTATAACTAACATGCTAAAAACTAACTATAAGTTCTAAAATAAGAAAAATAAATAAATTTTTAAGGAAAAAATGAATAAAATGGCAGAAGTGCAAAACACGGCGGGAAAAGAAAACTGTGTTTTCCAATATTTGTCCAATGGTTAAAGTAGTTTTCCTTTTTTAAGAAATAAAAAGTAGTTTTCTTGAGCTTAGTTATAAAGTAGAAAATGCAGAAAATTATTTTCTAACTTTTTATTTAGAATATTATGTCAACTAAATATCAAATTCCGTTCTCTAATTTTCTTACGATAATTTTCTGCATTCTCCAATTATCTAAAAAACAGGCATTGTTTTCCACAAGTAAATAAGGTTTTAGTGTGTACAATAAAATTATATAAGCCAATTTGGTAGAAATGAAAGTGCACATAATTATTTGTCACTTTAAATAAGTTTTATCTTAATATAATTGTTCAAAATAATAATAAATTTTATCACAAATAATTAATAAATTAGGCATAATTTAAAATTTTACTTAAATAAGTACAGAATTCTTACTTTTGCTTTAACCTATTTTGTTTTTTGTCAATAATCTCAGTCACATGACATTTGTAATTATTGTACGTTTGCTAGCTGTTATAATATGGGAGTTTCCTGTCCTCTTCCTCGTTGACTTTCTTCGTCAACCGTCTAAATTTCTTTCAGTATATCAACTCAGTTACATAAAAGAATCAATCTTTTAATATCTCTGCATATCTTAATTAAAATAATGGATTCAGGGCTGCTTCCTGTTTCTCTGGTCTTATCGAGTGGAGCACAGCTTCCGATTGTATTAAGGCTATTTTGGCTCTTGAGAGCTTGATTGAATACAGCTGCAAGTCTTTTCAAAAAAGAAAAAAATAATAATAATGGCTTCCACTTCTTCTTCAACCCTTTCTGATGATGAGTTGAATAAGAAATGGGATGCATTTATTAGTTTTAGAGGCAAAGATATTCGTCAAGGTTTTCTGTCTCATCTTGTTAAAGCTTTGCAGCAGAAACAAATCAATATCTTCATGGATGAAAACCTTTGTAAAGGAGAAGATATCTCTCCGGCCTTGTTGGAAACAATAGAAGATTCCTATGTTTCCATTGTTATTTTCTCTGAAAATTATGCAGATTCTCCATGGTGCTTGGATGAGCTTGTGAAGATACATGAATGCAAGGAAACATCAAGACAAATGGTACTACCGGTGTTCTACAAAGTAGATCCTGCTGATGTTCAAGATCTCAGTGGGAATTTTGGCAAGGCATTCGATAAGCTTAAAGAAGAATGCAAAGATTGTTTAGACAAGGTGGACGGATGGTGTCGTGCTTTGATTGAAATAAGCTGCTTATCAGGATGGGATTATTCAAGGAATATCAAGTAAGTTGCTATTTTCCCTTCATTAAAATATTTTACCATGTCTTGGGTAGAGTAAAATGGAAATAGAAATTTTTGAACTTTATTATTGTGGATATGAATATTTGTTTATTAGTATAATGGTGGTTTACCAATGTTTATTTTTCATAAAATCAGGTCTGAAGGCGAACTGATTGAGGAAATTGTGAGTGATGTTTGGAGGAAATTAAGTCATCTGTCTCTAAGTGATTCTGACGATGACAATTTAGTCGGAATTAATTCCCGAGTCCACAAAGTAGAATCATTGTTGCGCATTGATTTAGTAAATGAACAAAGGATTGTAGGTATTTGGGGAATGGGTGGTATTGGTAAGACCACTCTTGCTAAGAAAGTATTCAGTCGAATCATGGATAAATTTGATGGTCACTATTTTGCTGCCAATGTTAAGGACGAGATAAGAAAAGAAAATCCAATTGTTTTTCAAGCTAAAATCATTGGTCAGTTATTAGGGGAAAATATAATGCATAATAGTGCACCTTGTTTATGTCCTCGCATTAGGAGAAGGCTCAAGAGTAAAAGGGTTCTCATTGTTTTTGATGATGTTGATTATGTGAACCATTTAGAAGATTTAGCTGGAGTTTGTGGTTTGTTCCATAAGGGAAGTAGAATACTTGTAACTAGTAGAGATAGACAAATACTTAAAAATGTTTGCTCTGCAAAATATATTTATGAGGTTGAGAAATTAATTTTTGAAGAGGCTCTTGAACTCTTTAGCTTGTATGCCTTCAAACAAAAGCATCCTGAAGATGGATATTTGGAGCTATCAGAGAAGGTGATAGCCTATGGTCAAGGCATTCCGCTAGCTCTCCAAGTCTTAGGGGCTAACCTTTATGACAAGTCAACAGAAGTATGGGAAAGTGAGCTAGAAAAAGTGAAAAGCATTCCTAACATGAAAATTCAAGAAATTTTGAGAATAAGTTACGATGAATTAGATCGTCATGAAAAGAACATATTTCTTGATATTGCTTGTTTCTTTAAAGGTAAACATAGAGATGAGGTGGAAAGGATACTAGAAGCTCTTGGTTTCTTTCCAAAAAGTGGAATAAGTTGTCTCATTGATAAATCTCTCATAACTATTGATTGGCCCTACAATAGGTTAGGTATGCATGACTTGCTGCAACAAATGGGCATGGAGATTGTTCATGAGGAATGCAAACATCCCGGAGGTCGTAGCAGGTTGTGGAATTCAAAGGAAATTTTTGATGTATTAACAACAGATATGGTAAGAGCATCAGCTATGACTTCCCCTTTTTGTTATTTGCAACTTAGCTCTTTTTAGATAATGGCTATAGAATTTTTCAAGATTGTTTTTATTTTCAATAATTATTTTGTTATTATTTATTAGGGAACTGAAAATGTTGAAGGTATTTTGCTTGATCTGCGTGAAATTGGACACATGTTGCTTAATCGTAAGACTTTCGTCAAGATGCCTAATATGAGATTCCTCAAATTTTGTGATGATACCGAGGATAAGATGACAGAAAAAGTCCTTCTTCCTAATGGCCTTGAATATCTTCCATATCAGCTAAGATATCTTTATTGGATATTTTACCCTTTGAAGTCTCTGCCACTAAAGTTTTGCCCAAGGAATCTTGTAGAGCTTCATATGCCTAATAGCAAACTTGAACAACTTTGGGATGGAGATATTAATAAGGTACACTTTAATGTGCAAATGTATAAAACTTAGATATATATGTTTTGCAAAGTTTGCATTATTTGGTAACTATTGATATGTGTTTTATTTTACCACAGCCTCTTGGAAATTTGAAAGTTATGAACCTCTGCCATTCTAAGTGTCTAATAAGAATTTCAGACTTGTCTGCAGTCCCAAGTCTCGAGAAATTAACATTGAGTGGCTGTACGAATTTGATTGAGATTCCGCCATCTCTTCAATATTTGAGAAAGCTTAAAGAACTATGTTTGTGGCGGTGCCTAAGTCTATGCAATCTGCCAAGCTGCCTTCATTTGGAAAATCTCGAGGTGCTTAACCTTTTAGGTTGTTCAAAACTCAAAGAATGCCCAGAGATTCCGCACAGTATAAAGGATATAGATTTGCGTGATACTACAATAGAGCAACTGCCATCATCAATTGGAAATTGCTCTCGACTTTGCACCCTGTGGTTGAGCGGCTGTACGAGGCTCGCGTGTCTTCCTCAAAGCATCTGCCATCTGAAATCTCTCATGGAGCTTGATATCTCTGAATGTTTAAATCTTAATGGATTGCCTGACAACATAGGAGAACTAGAATCTCTGAAGACACTTAGAATGAGAAGAAGTGGCATAAAAACACTACCATCCTCCATCAATCAGTTGAGAAAATTGAAATTTTTAACTTGTGCGGAATGTGAAGGTTTGACAAAGTTGCCTTCATTGATAAGTTTATCCTGCCTTGAGAAAGTTGATATAACAGGAAGTGGCATATTAGAACTTCCAGAGAGCGTTGGCTCATTAGCATCTTTGAGAAGTTTATACTTGAGAAATTGCAAGGGACTCAGACACATACCAAAGCTTCCATCACGCATAAAAAAATTAGATGCATCAAATTGCACCTCTCTGGAGTCTGTATCATGCTCATTACTTTTAGACTATAAGTTTGATAACTGCATCAATTTGAATCACAAGATTGTGGAGGATGTTTTGGAAAGGCATCTGGTGGGAAAGGTATCTATCTATCGCTGTCTCTCTCCCTGGGTTAGTGTTATAAGATAATTAATTTTGATAACCCTGGGTTAGTGTTATAAGATAATTAATTTTGATAAAGTATGCATATCATCTTAATGTGTTAACAAATTTTCATGGTACAGAAAGTTGAGTTACGTATCCCAGGGAGTGAAGTGCCACAACAAATGAGATATCAGAATAGTGGATCTTCTCTTTCATGCGTACATGATCCTGATCACATTGTCATCGGTTTCTCTTGTTGCATTATTTTGGATCCTAAATTTGATGGTGGTGGCTGGAATATTGTAGCCGAGTTACTAGATGAATTCGAACATATCACGAAATTCTGTTACACTAGGCATTGGTTTTCCAATTCTGGGTGGGACTCAGAACACATTTTCCTTTCATACATACCTCTTCTTTCTAAAGAGGTTTTCGTTAAGGCCTCATTTCAGTTCTGCCGTGGACGAGATAATTACGAGGGAATTATTAAGTGTGGCGTGCATCCTATATATGAGGACAAAAGCAGAAGAAATCATGATGAGGAGGACAATGAAGAAAATTACAACCCACATCCTCATCAATTTGGAAGATGGCGCGGTCCCATATTGTCCACATCTCATCAATGGAAGATATAAACCCTATGTTATTTCTCTCATCTTATGCATCGTAATTTGCCTGGCTTGGCTGCCTCTGCAACTAGCCAATTGTTTGATGTTTATAAGCTTTTCGTCAATTCTTCAATTCACCAAAACAATGCTCCAATTACTCTATTCAGCATTTTATACATGTCACTTTTGCTGAATGTCCCTCAAGGTGAGAGTTCTTTCATTTAAATAAAGAAAACCTTTGATTTACATCCCTAAAAATTGCAATATATCTCTAAAGATCTGCTAAGAATCTGCTATAATATCCCTAAAAATCTGCTACAAAAATATATATACCATAATTACAATATATTTTTAGATATACCATAATTACAATATATCCCTAAAGATCTGCTATATATATCTCTAAAAATCTACTATATATCCCTAAAAATCTGCTACAAAAATATATACACCATAATTACAAAGACATATACAGTTATGAAAATAAATAAATAATATGTCAACTATGCTAATAGTACATGCAGCCTGTAATATCTAAAATTCCAATCATGGTGGTAGAAGCGAATCATGAGATAGAACAACAGGCTAAAAATCATACATTTGTTGCTTACAGTTCTAGATTCGCATTCCCAACGCAAGAGAGTGGATCATCTTCCACATTCTATTACTCTTTCAAGGCAGGGGGAATATATTTTATAATGTTGGATGCCTACATTTCCTACCATAAATCAGGTAGGTGTATCAGTCAAAACCATACTTATCTGTTATTTGGTGTCCATAGAATCATTTAAGTCATATGGTTTATCTATCGCTAAGCTACTACCTTTTGGGATGTTTAAAGAGTACAGTAAAATGAGTTCATCCA
The DNA here is from genome assembly GCA_949677035.1 of Omphalea diandra. Lineage (NCBI taxonomy): Eukaryota > Viridiplantae > Streptophyta > Magnoliopsida > Malpighiales > Euphorbiaceae > Omphalea > Omphalea diandra. The sequence continues at coordinate 16,246 of CATIWR010069685.1, forward strand.
ATTTTTCTGCAGCGGATCAATACAAGTGGTTAGAGAGAGACCTTGCTAATGTTGACAGGACAGTGACTCCATGGTTGGTGGCTACTTGGCATCCTCCTTGGTATAGCACCTACAAGTCACACTACAGAGAATCAGAGTGTATGAGGGTAGAAATGGAGGAATTGCTCTTTAAGTATGGTGTTGACATTGTGTTCAATGGACATGTAAGTGGTAAATTTTTGTGGATTTTGCATGCTTCATAACATAATGAATGACAGGATTTAATCTCCTTTCGATAATCAACAGGTACATGCCTACGAGAGGTCTAACCGAGTGTATAACTACACTTTGGATCCTTGTGGTCCTGTCTATATCACAGTAGGTGATGGTGGAAATCGAGAAAAAATGGCAATTACACATGCTGATGAACCTGGTAACTGTCCAGATCCATCCACCACACCAGATGAGTACATGGGTGGTTTCTGTGCATTCAATTTTACATCAGGACCAGCAGCAGGACATTTCTGCTGGGACCGGCAACCTGATTATATTGCATACAGAGAAAGTAGCTTCGGTCATGGGATTTTGGAGGTACCTCTCTGTGCTGCAACACACTCGCATCACAACTACTACTTCTGAACATAAATCAAAAGGACTAGCTCTTGATAATCTTGATACGAACTTGTATGAATTATTCATTTCTCAAACTATGTCCTTTAACCAATGCGCAACATTGAAGGTCAAGAACAAGACGCATGCCCTGTGGACTTGGCACCGGAACCAGGACTTATACAACACTGTTGGAGATGAGATTTACGTAGTAAGGCAGACTGAGAGATGTCCTGTTGAATCAAAGGTAATTAAGCTGTGGAGAACAGACAAACGAAGCACATTTGCTGAAACACACATATAGTTTAACTTTTAACCATAGTTTTTTATTTATTTATCAAAGATGCAATAAATTGATGTGAAGCTGTGAAAGTATTTACCCTTTAAATAATTCACACTTTTGTGCGGTTATAATTTAACATATTATTTAAAATATATTTTAAAATATTAATATAATAAGTTATACAAAAATATGTGATTAAGTAAATAATATTTATTTTTAAAATAAATAAATAATATAAAAATTATTTTATAGTCCTATATTTTATAGTGCTTATTTTACAGTTTTTTAAATATTTTTATAATTATTTTTAACTAAATAATTTTATGTAAAAATTTTAATCTCCCATGTATTAATTTTTATCTCAAATAAATAATTAACAAAGAATCACTTATTTAAAACTGAATATGATATATATATATATATAAATTCGCACTTTGTGTGATTTTAATTTAATATAATATTCAAATATATTTAAAAATATTAATATAAAATATATGATAAAGTAAATAATATTTTTTAAAATAGATAATATATGAAAATTATTTTTTAGCTTCTTATTTTTTTAATTATCTATTTCCTGATTTTCTTGATTATTTTTATTTTTATTTTATATAAAATTTATTTACATGTCAAACAGTTAATTTAAAAAATATTAAAATTTTATTTTAAATAACTAACAATCACTCGTAAAAAAAAACTGGATGATTTGAGTTTGGCTAAGCTCAAATAGAAGGTATTTCTATGAATGCAGCAGCTCAAGCACAAAACCAATAATGAAGATTGATTGTGAAGCAAAAGAAGAAGCTGCAAGAGCGCCTATGTATGATTCTTGAATGGAAGAAAGAATATGGATGGATTATGCGTTAGTTGTACGTGGAACAGTAATAATCGCACCCTCTGTTAACTTATCATTAACTATTAATATATTGTTTTAAACAAACATTTATTTTTGCAATTTTTCTTCTTTCTGTGCCTGTCTATCACAATCAATGATATTTTAGCTTCGTAATAGGCCTTTTAATTTTTTAATTATTTTTTTCAAAAAATAGATAGACTGATATTTTTAAAATTAACTTGGCATGAAGGCAGTTTATCGATAAAATTAACTTAGCTAAATCCACTTTGCCTATTCTTATGAACTCGGCTGATGATGCTTCTAGAGTTGAGGCAGTTCAACAACGCATTAAGCTTAATGATTTGTTGAACCAAGAAGATTGTTATTGGAAGTATATTAAAAAATGGAGATCGTAATAGTAAGTTCTTTCATGCCACGGCTTCTGTTAGAAGGAAAGTTAACCGGATTGTGAGGTTGCAACGAGAAGATGGCATTTAGGTGAAGGACCGGCAAGGTTTGTGTGATGTTGCATTAGACTATTTCCACAATCTTTTTAGTATTGACAGTCCGGATGTGTATAGGGAGGTTGGGTACTTGGACGGGAGAGTTTCTGATTCTGACAATGATATGTTTATCGCTCTTTTCACTTTTGAGGAGTTTAAAACTGTTGCGTTTCAGACGCACCCAAATAAATCTCTTGGGCATGATGGGTTAAATCCTAGTTTTTATCAGCATTTTTGGCCTCATATTGGTTTGGATATTTTCCTTCCTTGCTCTAAGTGGTTGAATTCTGGTACTTTTCCTTCAGATTTGAATGATACTGTTATTGCGCTTTGTTAACTTGTGAAACTTTTATAAATACTTCTTTGCTAATGGATGTAATCTTTTTGTTTATCTTTCAAGTAATATGGCCTTCCATTATTAAGTAAATCAGCCTACCTAATGTAAAGGTTTATTTCAGTGTTTTACAGCAATGCATGGCTACAATGCTGCTGCAACATCTTTTGTACTATCTATATATATCAATGAAAAATACTGGAGTAATATAACACATCAATTTAGAGTGTGCTTTATTTTTTCTTTCTCATGGTTTCATATTTTCATGTTATGGTTCAAAAACTAACAATGGTATCATAGCATTGTTCTTATGGGCTGTAAGGTTTAAATCAACAAAATTATTGAGAGTTTTTGAGAGATTAAACACCTTTGAGTGATCAGATGGCTTCAGGAAGCAACACTGCTCCTGCTGTTCCTCAATTTTCTAGGGAAAATTATCAGATATGGGTTGTTAAAATGAAATCACACTTGAAGTTAGCGGGTTGGAGATTGTGGATCAAGACAAGCAATTTTCACCATTGAGAGGTAATCCCACTATAGCTCAAGTCAAGCAACATGAGGAGGAGATATTGAAGAAGGATAAAACAGTCACTTGTTTGCATTCAGCCTTGACAAATGTTGTGTTTACAAGCACTATGCATCTTGAAATAGCCAAGCAAACATGGGGTGAGTTGAAAGAAAGATACGAAAGAAATGAAAGAGTCAAATCTTTTAAATTGTTGACTCTCAAGAGAGAGTTTGAAATGTTGAAGATGAAGGAGAATGAATATGTCAAAGATTATTCTTCAGAGTTGTTGGAAGTTGTGAATAAGATAAGACTATGGTGAGGTTGTGCAAGATCATAAAGTAGTGGAGAAAATGCTTATCAGCTTGCCTGGAAATTTGAGGCGAAAGTAGCTACCGTTGAGGAGTCATGTGACCTCAAGAAGCTAACTATTTCAGAGATGATCAACAAATTACAGGTTCAAGAGCAAAGAGTTTCCATGAGAAATGATGATGTGGCCGAAGATGCATTTCCAGGAAAGCACAAGGAGAAGCAACATCTTCAGAAAGATCAAAAGAAGCAGAATCATTATAGAAAAGGCAATGATCAAAAGGGAAAAGGCAAGATGGGTGAAAGCTCAACTGAATCTGCTGCAAAAGGAAAATTTCCTCCTTGTCCAATTTGCAAAAGAACAAATCACTTTGCCAAAGATTATTGGTATAAGAGGAAGCCTCAAATTCAATGTAACTATTACAAGAAATGGGGGCATAGAGAGAAGTTTTGCAAAGCCAAACAAAATTAATCTCAGTTGCAACTTACACAACAGGCTAACTTCATCGATGAGAAACCCCAAGCTGAGGATTGCTTGTTTATGGCTATGCAAACATGTTACTCAGCCTCAAAAGATGTATGGTATGTGGATAGTGGTTGCACAAGTCATATGGTTAGAGACTCAAGTCCCTTTATTTCTCTAAACAAGTTTGACAGAACCAAAGTCAAACTTGGAAATGGAGCATTTGTTCAAGCTCATGGGAGAGGCACGATTTTTCTTCACACTAGCAAAGGAGCAAAATTACTTCATAATGTATCGTTGATTCCAAATTTGGATCAAATTTTACTTAGTGTTGCACATTTATTGAAAAGGGATATTAAATTTCATTCAAAGGAAATGATTGTACTATCTTTGATCAAAATGATTTTGAAATTGCTAAGGTTGAAATATTTGATAATTGCTTTCCAATCAATTAGAATCAAGTGAATCATTCAGCACTTGTTTCCAAACATGATGATTCTAGTTTGTGGCATAAAAGGTACGGTCATTTCAATATGAGTGATTTGAAGTTTTTGCGATCTCATGATATGGTTAGAGACATGCTTGCAATCAGTCGCATTGATGGTTTATGCGATGCTTGCCAGTTGGGAAAAATGTAGAGGAAGCCATTCTCATCAAAGAATGTTGTAAGGGCCAAGAATGAGCTTGAGCTTATTCATAATGATTTATGTGGTCCTTTGAGTGTTCCATCTTTAAGTCAGAATAAATACTTTATTTTGTTTATTGATGATCTGACTAGAATGACATGAGTATATTTTCTCTCAAATAAAGCTCAAACTTTTAATGTTTTTAAGAAGTTTAAAGCTAAGGTTGAAACCCAAAGTGGCTGCAAGATTAAGATGCTGAGATCAGACAACGGAAAGGAGTACACCTCTAATGAATTCAATATGTTTTATGAAGATATGGGGATCACTCATCAGTTAACTGTTAGCTACACTCCTGAGCAGAATGGAGTTTTGGAAAGAAAGAACAGGACAGTGATGGAAATGGCAAGATGTTTGATTGTAGAAAAGAAGTTACCGAGAAGTTTTTGGGCTGAAGCTATTGACACAGTAGTATATCTCTTGAATCAGCCATCGATTAGAGTTGTTCAAGGGAAAACTTCAATTGAGGCTTGGTCAGGAGTAAAACGCTCTGCCAAACACTTAAAAGACCTTTGGATCAAACACTTAAAGACCTTTGGATCAATCTGTTATACTCGTATTACAGATGTTAAGAGATCTAAATTGGATGATAAAGTTGAGTTGGGAATTTTCTTGGGTTATGCAGCAGCATCTAAAGGTTATAGAGTGTTCAATTCAAAGTCAAAGAAGATCATAATCAGCAGAGATATTCGAGTTGATGAAAAAGCATATTGGGATTGGGATAATAACCAGTTTTGAAGAAGTATAAAGCTGGAACAAGTCATAGAAATTCCTGCCACAATTGATAACCAAAAGCAAATTGCAAATGATGCGGAAGATCAAGAAGCTGAATCAGATTCTTCAATGCTAAAGACCAAGTCTTTAGCTGAAATTTATGAGAAATGCAGCTTTGTGGTGAATGAGCCTTCATGTTTTAAGGAAGCTTCAGTGATTCCAAAATGGAATGATGCAATGAAGGAAGAGCTAGCTATGATCAACAAAAATGGCACCTGGGAACTCACATCAAGGCCTAAAGACAGACATGTGATAGGTGTTAAGTGGGCTTACGGGACAAAATTGAATCTGGATGGCTCCATTCACAAGTCCACAGCCAGACTTATTGTGAAAGGGTTTTCTCAAATGGCTGGAGCTGATATGGAGACACATTTGCCCAAATTGATAGGCATGAAACTATTAGGCTACTTGTTGCTCTTTCAACTCAACATGGATGGAGGATCTTTCACTTGGATGTTAAATCAACTTTCTTGAATGGAGTGTTGCAAAAAGATATTTATGTTGAGCAGCCTATTGGTTACATTGTTTCAGGTCATGAAGATAAAGTATATAGGCTTCACAAAGCCTCGTATGGGCTGAAACAGGCTCCTCGAGCCTAGTACAACAGGATTGATGATCATTTTCTCCAAAATGGTTTTAAGAGGAGCCAAAATGAGCCTACTTTTCACGTGAAAGCTTGCGGCAACGACAAGAAAATAATTATGTCTTTATATGTCGATGATTTATTGGTCACTGGTGATGATATTCATGAAATTTACAAATTTAAGAGGAGTATGTTGCAAGTTTTTGAGATGACAGATCTTGGAGAGATGGGTTATTTCTTGGGAATGGAAGTGCATCAATCCAATGATGGAATTTTTCTCTCACAGGAAAAATATGCAGGAGATTTATTGAGAAAATTCAAATTGGAGAGGTGTAATCCTGTCTCAACATCTCTTGCTATTAATTAAAAGCTCTCCAAGGCTGATGGTGATACAAAAGCAGATGTAACTCATTATAGAAGTTTGGTTGGCGGCGTTCTCTACTTAACTGTAGCAAGACCAGGTTTGATGTTCTCTGCCAGCTTACTTCGAGGTTTATGCATTCACCAAGTTTAACACATCTTGGTGTTGGTAAAAGAGTTCTGAGGTATTTGAAGGGTACTATGGATTTTGGCATTTGGTATTACAAAAGTGATAGAAATCTTAGAGGCTTTGTTGACAGTGATTGGGCAGGTTCTATAAATGATTTTAAGAGCACAACTAGCTATGTTTTCTCACTTGGAAGTGGAATATTTTCATGAAATTCCAAAAAGCAAGATGTAGTTGCTCAATCCTTAGCTTAAGTTGAGTATATTGCAGCGCCAGCAGCTTCAAACCAAGCTATACGGATTAGAAAGGTCTTGACAGACCTGGATTATGTTCAAGAGAAAGCTACTCGTCTATGGTGTGACAATAGTTGAGCTATTTCTATTGCTAAGAATCATGTCCAGCATGGGAGAACGAAACATATCAATATCAAATTTCATGCTATGAGAGAAGCTGAAAAGAATGGAGATGTTCAGTTGATGCATTGCAAGTCTGAAGAGCAATTGGCTGATATACTCACCAAAGCTTTTCCTTGTGGCAAGTTCAATGTGCTAAAGAGCCTAGAAGTCTTTAAGAAAAGTTTCATAAGAAAAGTTTCAAGGAGGAGCGTTAACTTCTGAAACTTTTTTAAATACTTCTTTGCTGATGGATGTAATCTTTTTGTTTATCTTTGTAAGTAATGTTAGGTACAAAAGTATGGCCTTCCATGTTTAAGTAAATCAGTCTATCCAATGTTAAGTTGTAGTTTAATATTTTGCAGCAATGCATGGCTACAATGCTACTGCAATATCTTTGGTACTCTCTCTCTCTCTCTCTCTCTCTATATATATATATATATATACATCAATGAAAAATGCTCGAGTAATATAACACAACAATTTAAAGAGTGTGCTCTGTTTACTCTTTCTCATGGTTTCATATTTTCATGTTATGGTTCAAAAACTAACACGCTTATTCCTAAGGATAATCCTTCTGCTATGCGTGATTTGCGGCCTATTTCTCTCTGTAACGTGGTTTACAAGATTTTGGCAAAAGTCCTTGCTAATAGATTGAAGAAAATTTTTTCTTGCATCACTTTTGAGGAGCAGTCTGCTTTTGTTCCCGAGAGGTCTATTTTAGATAGTGTGATTGCGGCGGTTGAGATTATTCATATTATGCGTCGTAAAACCAAAGGAAAAGATAGGGTGATAGCCTTTAAAATTGATATTAGTAAAGCGTATAATCGCATTAAGTGGTCATATTTGAAGGTTATTATGAGTCGCCATGGTTTCCATGAGCGTTAGGACATGTTGTGTATTACTTTTGTCATCATGTTGCAGTTAATGGTAGGGAGGTTGGGCCTGTTGTGCCTAAGCGTGGTTTGAGACAAGGTGATCCTCTTTCACCTTATCTGTTCATTTTGTGTGCAAAGGGTCTCTCTTCCTTGATTAAAAAAGCTGAAGCTCGAAGGGATTTGCATAGGTGTAGGGGGGCACCTGGTATTTCTCGTTTGTTGTTCGCGGATGACAGCTTCTTTTTCTTTTGAGCGTCAATTCAGGAAAGCCAGGATATGCAGGGTATTTTGACTGCTTATGAATCCTATTCGGGTCGAGCTATTAAGTTACAGAAATCAGGGATACTTTTCAGCCATAATGTTGCAACTCCGACTCGTGAAAGCATTATGGGTTTGCTCAAGGTTAGTAATCCTCTGGATATTGGTCGTTATCTTGGGTTGCCTTCTCTCATTGGACGTAATAAGCGAGCTATTTTCAGTTTTTACCGGGACAGAATGTGGCACCGTTTATTTGGTTGGCAGGGTAAGCTTCTCTCTCAAGCGAGGAAGGAGGTAATGGTCAAATCTGTAGCCCATGCAATTCCTTTATGTTGTATGAGTACGTTTTTATTGTCTGTTTCTTTGTGTGAAGAGTTGCAATGCATTATGAACTCTTTTTGGTGGGGTTCTAAGCCGGATGGTAAGCAACGCATCCATTGGGCTTCATGGAATCATTTATGTCTTAGGAAGGATTTTGGTGGGCTAATTTTCTAACTAATGTAAAAAAAAAAAAAAATTAGCAGAATGGTATTAATTAAAAAATATTTATTAAAATAAGGTAAATTAAAAAATATTTGTCAAAAAGGGGTGGTCAAACAGTTGTGTCCGCCGGTTAAACCGGCGGATGCAACTGTTTGACTACAGTTTTTATTTTTTGAATTTTAAATTCTTGGCAAAGAATATATATATATTTTTTTTAACTTTAGCTGCATGCCTGCCACCCGGCAAGCATGCAGCAGCAGCAGAATCTCTGCTGCATGATTTTTTTTTTTTTTAACTTTGGCTGCATGTGGCAGGCATGCCGCAGCAGCAGAATCTCTGCTGCTGCATGCCTGCCGCAGCAGCAGAATCTCTGCTGCTGCATGCCTGCCGCAGCAAGGATGCAGCCTACGTCCGCCAGTATGACCGGCGGACGTAGCAGCAGCGCAGAGATTCTCTCTGCTGCCTGCAGAGAGAATCTCTGCCCATAACCCCCCCCCCCTCTCTGCCTATAAATACCCCCTCCCCCCTCCTTCTTTCCCCGGCAACCTCAACCCTCTCTCTCTCTTTTTTATCTGCTCTCTCTCTCTCTCTCTTTGGTCTTCTTTCTCTTGTATACTCCCTCGCCTCTTGTAATATTCAGGTAAAAATTATTTTATATTTTATTTGTTAATATTAAATAATAAAATATGATAATAATTATATTTTTTTATATAATATGCAGGAATAAAGAAATATATTATTGAGTTGAATTGAAGTTATTTTTCGGTGGAAAAACGGAAAAAGTTAGTTTTTAAATTCGAATAAATTTTAATATGGTTCAATAAATATTATAATATGTAGACTCATAAAAATAATGAAAAAAATTCTGAAATTTCTATAAAAACCTGTGCTTAGTTGTTATTAAAATTAAAAATATTTGTAGTTGATGTGATATTGATACTGAATAATTTGTAAATTTGCAAGTGATTATTATACATAAAAATTTTTAAGAATATCATT